>JAJOOR010037447.1:0-12077 GCA_036250505.1 Solanum acaule | reverse complement strand
TGGCTGACTTCCTTCTTAGGATGAATGAATTTAATATGGTGTTTGTCATGTAGAAAATATCAACCATAAAGAGTTATTACCCGTTGGACAAATACCCTCGTCCATTCTGATTGGTGTAGTACGCTGACGCCTCACCAACCTCTGACACAACAGCTTTACAGCTGTACCCCATTATAGATCTGGACGAGAACACTCTACCAGGGACCAGGTCCCTGCATTTGTGAGGATCATCAAAACACCTAAAATATAACATTTTCCCCCTTTTTGATGATTACGCACAAATATTCCTCACACTAAGTTTATTCATTCATTTCCCTGTCAGCAGTCCCAATAACAAGGATATGGTTCCTTGTTAGATAGATAAGTTTGTTAAATCATCAAAACTTCATAGCAACTTCGAACTAACATCTCATATCAGCTTCGAACTGACATTTCCCCCCTTTTTGATGATAACATACTTATTCACCAGTTCCCCCTATCAATAAGAACTTTTCGGGTAACTAGAGTTTCATCATCCCCGAAGTTTGTCAAATCATCAAAACATCAAAATAACAACCCCTATAAATTGCAATGAATTGTGAAAATATTATTCTATGATAGTTCACCTTCACAAGATGCATTAAATTATTGGAGTTTTATTGTGACATTTCAAACTTTCGCTAATTTTTATATATTTTTTTTTATTGAGTTAGTTGCAAACCTTTAGAAAATCATACTAAATGTGAACTTGTGCAAACTGATGTAATTAGTGAAGATTTTATCAACCATTGCATTATAACTTCATAAATTTATCCCCTTTTTTTTAGAAATAATTACCTAACTAAGTAAATTCAAGCCCTCTAATCACCCTTTATATTGATAGTTTAAATTTTTTATCAAACGTAGTTATACTTTAGAGAAAATACCTTATACACCCAAATCCTCTTAAATCTAATTCGTCAAAACCTTCACCTTTTTCTTCTATCTTTTTCTTCTTTTCCCTTTTTTCAGTTCTTATATCCAAAACTTTCAAGATTTCAATTTTTTTTCTTTGTCTGGACTTTTTATTTTCGTCATTATGCTTCAATTTAATTTATTTTCTTCTATATTTTTAATTTCTTTGACTGTAAGCTCATGTATCTACGAAAGCTAATTCAAAAAAATAAGTAAAAAGTGTTCAACAATATTCGAAGAAAACGGCGATCTAGATTTATGTTATTCCTCTAGAAGATGATGACGAGGATTATGGCAAAGTTAGAATCAACATTACCACTTTGTAAAACTGAAGTTATTGATGGATTATGAATTGATTAGTCAACGTGTTGTTACTGTGACTGCCATTTTTTTTTTAATCTTATGGTGACTATTTTTAATTAGTGATGATGTGGGAAACAAAATTCTGATATATATACGGGGGGTATGGTTGAAATATGTCATTACAATTATTTTCTAATGTATACACAATTAGATATCATAAATGAACCTCATAATACATGTATCTACATCTTCAACAGACCTTCTTTTTATTTGTATGTATCTTCATTGTATTTTTTTTATATGAGGGAGAATGTATTTCTTGTTGAATGAACGCATATAATTTACCATTACTTATGTGTTGATAAAGCATATATGAATGCATAGATCTACCATGATTGTATCCATCAAGATTGTACGCATTGATACAAACATTAAATCAAATGAATATAAGTGATACAAACTAGTAACAAATGAGAGAGTAGAAGGAATGAATACAACTGATATAAAAGCGAATGATTATAAGTGTCACACCTTGAGTCTACCCCTGGAGGTGGCCGACACTCGGACATTGCTGACCCCAAGCGAACCCTTGGCCTAGCTAACTATGATTCACATGTCTCTATGGGATACACATAAGCTTTTATAGTTGAGCATTTAAATTATTTAAAGAAAATTCTAAAACATTGTCTAAAAATACTTTACATAAATGATAAATTTCAATATAACATTTGAGAAAAATACTGGAAATTTTCTAACTCTGTCTATCCATGGGACCATGACACCTCTATTATTTAATATATGTGTTGGAACAAAACCCACGACACCTCAAATACCACTAAAACAGAATATAGAGGCATCACCAAAAGCTGACAAGAAGTGTGGAATGATCTCAACAGAGTGCCAGTTGATGATCTTGAGCACATGTATCTACATCATAAAAAGATGTAGGTCGAATGACATTAGTACATTAAATGTACAAGTATGTAATATGACTGAGTAATACAATAACAAGACTAATGTCTAGATACATATCAAGCAAAATAATGTATGATCAAGTAGTGAAAAAATTTGTACTTTACAATAAGGTATGCAATATAAGCAATATGAAAGTAGAAAAATTTACTCTGTGGGGAGTTTCTCTAACCGACCATCATCAATATGAGCCTAGCGATGATACATTAATGTTTCACCCACGTTGCAAGAGTTATATTATACTTTGTCGGAGTATAGGATGCTAACTATAACTATGGATCCATCCAACAAGTCTTCTTGAGGCAGTGAAGAGTCGCTGGAAAATTTGGTGTGATTCTATCCTACGCTGGCTATTTAATTTTACGGGACTTCGAGTTAAAAATAGACTCTTATCCAAATTGATGCTCGATACTACTCCCAAAATAAATCATATAAATTATTCTCAATCACCCTTTACTGAGAAAGAGACTATTTCTTTACTTTACTTTCATTTTTTTAATGAAGTACTTTTCGAAAGAAAATCAATTATACTCTTTCTCCTTCTCAACTGTCAAATAGTACATGATCATTTGATTCTTTCTTTAAAAATTCTTTTCAAAACATGCATTTAAACATATACTTATGGACTTACCTATCAAGTCTAAAATCGATGTATAAGAAATCTTATATATTAATCTTTATAAACATGTCTTTTATAAACAAATGGGTTCATGTGATACGAAACATGAACAACAATTTAGAATTCAATATGCATAATAGAAATCAAAATCTCAACGGTTAAAAAATTGAAATTCACAATAAGAAACACAACTAAATTTTGATTTCAAGAGACTACGGATAAAACTCTTTACATAACCTTTTAATGAATGAATATAGATGTACGGTGTGATGATGAACTTAGTCCATCACTATGAGTAGCTTTACATACCTGGAAGAACAAAATTCTTGATAAAATTGGAAGAGCTTGAAAATCCCAACTTTCTCCTCTTGGATCCTTGCTCTAAGACTTGGAAGCATTAATAAAAGTAATAGGGTCGATTAATATTATTTAGAACCTTATTTAGGTGTAAGAATGTCAGAATTTAGGCTTAGAATAGTTGGGAATAGACTGAATTATCCCTCTTAAAAAGCTGACAAAAACCTTCCACAGGGTCATCTACGGTTCGTGGATTGATCTACGGACTAAAGATACCATATGTGGAATTTATATTGAATTTTAAGGTTCAAAATTTCATCCTACGGGTCCAAACTACGACACGAAGAAGTTTCTGTAACATCCCAAAAATTTCTAAGCTAAGGTCCGAACTATTCTTCATTTACATGTAAGGTCGTATCGGGTGATTCTTAAATTTACCCATATGTGTAAAGGTCAATTCTTTAGTGTGGAAATGAATATGGATATGAATTAAGGTCATTAGAATCCTCTAGCACAAAGTTGAGTTGAAAACTTTCATACCGATTAAGTTTTAATGAAAGATTCTACTTGGGTCAACTTCAAACGACCATATGTCTTAGAATATAAAGAGTTACGTGGCACATAATCTATCAAATTAAATTTATTTGAATCTTATTTTCAACGCCATCAAATTTGCGTCAATCCAAGTTTTGAGTAAAACTTTATGACCATTTTAGTAACCTAATACAATGTAGTGACGAATTAGCCGACGGAAAAACATTAAAAATGGCCGTTTTGTCTTTTTATCTCTAAAAAAACCATTCGAATTTCTTGACTAATTAAAGGCCCAAACCAATCACATTTTCATCTCTTAATCCCCCATTCTCTTCTCTTTCGAACCTAAGGCAAAACCTTAAGGAAAAATCAAAGCATGAGACTTTCATTCAAGACTCTTTCAATCTTTTTCAAGATTCTTCTTCAAGGTAATTCATTCTCCAAGAATTCCATTCTTTCCAACTCAAATTCCTCCTTATAATTATGAATCATTAATAAAAATCATAATTCTTGGCCACAGATATTTCAAGAAACTAATTCATAAATCTCAAGAAATGTTTTGTTGATTGTTCTTCTTCAAGCTGGGATTTCAAGTCTTCCAAATAAGTTCTTCTTCAAGATTCTTCAAGAACTTAGTTCTTCCAGGTATGTAAGGCTATTCATAGTAATGGACTGAGTTTGTCCTCACAGCCTACATCTCAATTTAGCCAGTAAAAGTTTAATCTAGGGTTATACCCTTAGTTTTGAGTATTCTTGAGATGAGTTGATGTTGAGTTTTGAGTTCTATTCCTAATGGTTAAGTTGCTATATATTATGCATTGAGATTCTTGAGTTGATTCGTTCATGTCTATATTTCAGCATGAACCCTATTAATTGAGTATTCTTGAGATGAGTAGTATCGTTGAGTTCTGAGTATTGAGTTTTTTTTATATTGTTATTGAGATCCTTGAGTTGAGTTGTTCATGTCTATATTTTAACACGAACCCTATTTTGAGTTATAAATTTTGAGAACAATTTAAAGTCAACATTTTTGTCTTAAACATATGTTTTTGAGAAAGTAAAGAGAAGTTTGAGAAAGAGTTTTAACCAAGATTTGAGAAAGAGTTTAACTGAACACAAATGATTCCAAAAGTAATATTTTTACATTGAGAAGAGAACTATATTCATGATAAGTATGACATTCGAGTAAGCCATCAATGTGTAAGCAGTATGACATCTAGCCATCAATGTTTATGCAGTATGACTTTTCGAGTCATCAATGATCTGATCACAATAAATATTTGTTTTAAACTATTTTTTTCCTGAGAAAGTAAAGCAGAGTTTGAGTCGAGTTTAAAGAGAATTTTTTAGTATGGTTTAAGGGAACTAAGTAGTTCCAAATGTATCATTTTGTTACATTGAGAAAAGAGAAATTTTGATTTCTAAATGAGTTTAGAGATATTTCAGAGCAATTACCACTTTTAAGAGGATAGTTTGAGCAATTATCTCAAACCAGAGAAAAAGTATATTTATACATTTGAGCATGAGTGTATATATTATAGAGAGTAGTATTGAGCACTGATATGAGAATGAGTTTAGACAACTCAAAATCCTTATAAACCATGTCTTGCTAACATGGTTACCGGATCATACTTTTTAGATGAATCCTTATTGCTTAGTGGATCCACTTAGTTGAGAGGTTTATACCCCAACACGATATATGACAGTTTTGACAGTGTGGGCGAGACGATGTATCATCATGTAACTCATAGTGATGGTTGTCGGTTAGAGAATCTCCCAATAGAGTTAAAGTGTATTTTAATATATCACTTATTATATTGAGTTCAGAGATTAGTAAGTATTTTGTAAAGCTTTAAATGATTTAACTCCTTTATTTATTTACATTTAGCTTGAGTATATTTTATCTATTGTAGTCCTTTCCGTTCATTTATTTGTTATTCAACTATCTTACATACTCGTACATTCGATGTACTGATGTAATTTGATATGCATCTTTTTATGATGTAGATACATGTGTTCTTTCATCAATAGGCGTTTTGAATTCGCTCTACACTTCATCTAACTTTTGGTGAGCCTCCTTGCATTTCTGAGGACTTCACATTTACTTTTTAGGTTACTGTCGTGGGTCTTGTCCCGACATCCTTCTTTGATAGTAGAGGCTTCATAGATAGACAAAGTCGATGTGTCTCTTAGTATTCACTTTCTTTTGAGTTATTTTACAAATTATAAGTATTGTTATTGAGTATTTTCCAGACTTTATGAGATGAGTATTTGAGTTTAACAGATTTAATTTTGTTTTGAGCCTATCATAGCTTGAGTAAGTATTTTGCTAAGTAGTCAGCTAGGCCAAGGGTTCGCTTGGGGACCAACAACGGTTCTTGAGTGTCGGTCACGTCCAGGATGTAGGCTCGGGGCATGACATTTTATACGGATCGTAGATCCAATCCATAATTATATTGAATTTTAAGGCTCAGAAACTCATTATATGGGTCCAAACTACGACACGTAGAAGGTTCTACGACCCGTATATGGGTTCGTACGAACTGGACCTCAAAATTTGACTCTCTAAAGTTTTTCCACGACTTGACAGTATGGGTCATAGTTTGAACTACGACCCGGTAGAAGGATTTCGTAGTTCGCTGATTCATCACTCTACTATGGTAGTCTCTGGTAAATAACCATAACTTTTTACTCCGAACTCTAAATGAGGCAAACTTGGTGGCGTTGGAAAGAGGACTCATAGAACTTAATTTGATAGGTCATGGGCCACCTAATTCGTTATGTGCTGAGAGATATGATCATTTGAAGTTGATCCAAGTAGAATCTTACATTAAAACTTAAATGGTAAGAAAACTTTTCACTCAACTTTGTATTAGGGGATTCTAGTGACCTTAGTTCATATTCAAATTCATTACCACACTATAGAATTGACCTCAACACCTAAGAACAATTTAAGAAACACCTGATATGACTTTTTTGCAAATGAAGAATGGTTTGGGCCTCAGCTTAGAAATCTTCGGGGAGTTACAACAAGTCATTATAAAGCGAATGAACAAGTGATACAAGCTGGTAATAATTTATACAATTGTTTTCCAAAGCTGTAATTAGATTGTAGATGTTGAATACAGTTGAAATCATAGCAAATGAATTCAATTGATACAAGTTGATAACAATTTATACAAATAACTTCTTCTTTTTCAAAAAATATTGTATTACTGATATAGAACTAACAGATACATGCTATTAACAAACTAATACAACAACTAAATCAAAACAGTAACTATAACGGTAAATAAATAAACTATAGCTTATCTCAAAAAAAATAATACAGTATGATTTTTTTTTTGTAGTGACCATGAGTATTGGAATCTAAAAAGACAAAGATGGGCCAAAGTGTCCCTTTCCAAGGGAAGAGGTGTGCGGACCAAAATGGCAAAGCAAAAGGAGTGTTAACTGGCAACAAGTTTCAGGCCCAAATGATTCCAAACAAAAGTACTAAATTTTCTTAAAGCCTCTTTCGTCTCTGATACCCTCTGCTCCCTTTGCTTCCCACTGCCAACCATACGTTTTATTTCATTATTTTTTTGAGAAACAAACATGGGAAAAAGAGATTACTGTGTTTAAAAGTGTGCAACAACAGTTTCAAAGTCTTTACCTCCACAAGATAGGAATAAGATCTACGTACATTTTACCCTTTTAAGACCTACTGAATGGGATTTCATTGGATATATTGTTGTTATTTAACAACAGTTTCAATGTCTCTACTTCCACGAGATAAAAAATAAGATTTACGTACACTTTATCTTTTTCAAAACTTATTGAATGAGATTTCATTGGGTTAACAACAGTTTCAAAGTCTCTACTTCCACGAGATAAAAATAAAGATTTACATACACTTTATCCTTTCAAAACCTACTTGATGAAATTTCACTTAATATATTGTTATAGTTTATTAACAACAGCTTCAAAGTACTTAAAATTATACTCGTACGATAATGACAATATTTAGAGAAGAACTTGTAGTGAAACTATTAGTTGATTTTTCTAGTAAAGCTTGTAATCGTATTTATTTTTATTATATACTCCCTCTGTCCCTAATTACTTGTCCACTTTTTCTTTTATAGTTGTCCCTAATTACTTGTCTATTTTGACAAATTAAGGATAATTTTTTTTACCTATTATACCCTCAATTAAATGACTAATTACTTTAAAAAATGCAGAACTTTTCATCAACTTCATAATTAATAGGGATAAAATGATAAACTCACTATGTCATTCATTGATTTCTTAATAGGTGTGTTAATTTAAATGTGCACAAGTAATTAGGAATAGAGGGAGTAAAAAAAAAAGAGGTTGGTACTACTTTTTCATTTAAATTTTGTGAGTAGTGGAAAAGTAAAAGGTGAAGAAAGCTTTTGCTTTCAATGTAAAAAGGAGGATGAGTTAATATTTGGCTTTGCTTCATTCAACATTCTTTAGTCAATTCATCCGCATTTATCTGACTGGACTATAATTGACCGCTGATGTATTTTTTCTTGTCTTTTTCTTTGGTTTGCTCTTCCTCTTATTTTTATCTATCTAATTTAAGGTCAAGAGGTAAATTGTCCTTTTCTTCGGTTTGCTCTTCCTCTTATTTTCATTGATCTAATCTAAGGTCAAGAGGTAATTTATCACCTAATAAAGAAAAAATATCTTGGATAAATTCTTAGTATCCTTCAATTCTTTGTTTGGTTATAAAGTGTGGATAACTTATTCTGAAATTAATAATTATGACTGAGATTAGTTATCCCTCTTATGGGGGGAATACTAATCTCAAGATAACTTATTCCATGAGAAAAATATAAAATAACAAAAGTAACCCCTTAAATCCTCTTTTATAAACAAACAACTTATTCTTAGAGAGTATTATTGTAAACAAACAACTTATTCTTAAAAATTATGTCATGCATATTTGACAAACCAAACAATCAATAAAAAATAATTTCAACATAACTAATCTCATCATAATTAATCCAGCATAACTTGTTTTCAAACCAAACAACAAGTTCTTAATTTACCCTTATTTTTAAGGGTCCTTTGCTAACTAATAAAAAGTTATGCAGATGTTAGTTGTACATGAATTAATTATGAGAAAATTTATGTATTATTTTATGTATAATTTAGTCATTTATATATTAGTTATTTCATTTCTACCATGCATTGCATAAAATTATACATAGTGATGCTTCATAGTTATGCAAATTCCTAAATTGTAAATCAAACACCGTATAATTTTATACATAATCCTTGCCATCACTCAAATATAATATTACTTATACAAGATATAATATATGCGTAACATCTCTCCTAATCAATTACTAAACGGCCCATAGCTATATACATTCATTATACAATGAATTTCCTAAAATATTATACTTATTATATTTAAATGACGTAATATTATACTTATTATATTTAAATGATGTGTCAAGTCAATTCTGAAAAAAATAAAAAAGTCATGAAATAGTTTAAAATGGACTTATGTACTTGTACGAGTTTGTATTATGAATCTTTCTGCTCAGCCATTTATCAATTGAACCTTAAACTCAATAAAACACAATATCTGACTATCATCTGACCATTGATCAGACTTATGTGACATTAAGATCACTAAGGTGGCGAGAGTGTGTAACTACACACTTGTTAAGGCAAGTTAATACCATATTTAAATTTAAAAAATATTAAAATTATAAACAAATAAAATAATAATAATTATTTTTTTTAAAAAAAAAAACATTTCTTCTTCGCCCACTCCATCTACTTTTTCAGGCATCCCCATCTCTGCCCAATCCCTTTTTCTTTCTTCTCCACAACCAATTGTCATCTTCTTCAGTAGACCTTGTCATCAGCACCTCCTTGACTTCATGACTATTATCAATGATGGGAGATAGCAATGTTAGTTTCATGGCAGTGCTCGCCGGAGTCCACTTTTTCATAGTGGAGTGAGAGAGAAGCGGCGATGGTCCTTTTTTCGTCAGAACGAAGGCGGCGAGGGGGGCTTGTTGATGGCATGATGAGTGGTGTTGACGACTTTCTCTGGTGGCTTCTGACTGTTTCGCGGTGGGAATGGAGAGAGGAGAAGAGGAGGGAGGCGTCAACTTAGGTTTTGTGCTGCAGTGGAGTTAAAAATTACTTATTTTACCAACTTAATAATTTTTTTTAAAATACTTAACAAATATAATTATAACATGGTATTAATTTATGTGACATGAATCTAACATGTCCTCTATTTAAGGGTGACTGAACTATATACATAATAGGAGAAGTTCAAAAATCTTGTTTTGATTGAGTTTCAAGTTTAGTTGATTGTTTGGCCAAATAAAAATGATAGAGGGAACGCTATACTTAATTATTACTCATACTTATTTAATGACTGTGGTTACTAATTACTAGTAATTCGGATAGATTTGTCATGTCCGTCTGAGCATTAACCACTCATTCTTGAATTTTATAGATGAAATAATGTCATTTTCCATGAAATTGGTATCTTTCGTTGTCCAAGATTATTCTAGTATATATTTTCTCCTCTTTAAGTTTTTTTAAGGCACGTAATTAAAAGTCAGCACTCAGCAGTAAAATGTCCATGTAAATATCCACGTGAAAATCTGGTTATCATTTAGATGTAGACAATTTAATATTCTTTCTGTTTCTAATTACTTGTTCACTTTTTATTTTTTAGTTGTATCTAATTACTTGTCTATTTTGACAAATTAAGAAAGGACAAAAAAAAATTTATTTATTATACTCTCAATTTATTACTTTGAAAAATGTAAAACTTCTTGAAAATCTTAAGTTTTAATTCATCTACTTCATAATTAATAGGGGTAAAATAGTAAACTCACTATATCAATTATTGTTTTCTTAATAGGCGTGTTAATCCAAAAGTGAAAAAGTAATTAGGGACAGAGGGAGAGGGAGTAGGAAACAAAAGATAATTATAAATATTTACTATTAAAGGAAAACTCATCACCCACAAAAGAAAAAGAAAGAGATTCAGTTTCATTCTACTTGACTTATTATAATGATTTGATATAACCTTTAAAAAAAAGTTTTTAATTAAGGATACATTTATTAGTAAAATATTATTATAATATTAATAATAGTATGAGAAAAAAAAAATCAACTTGCTAAAATAAATAAATAAATATATAAGGTCAATTATTAAAATGATAGGGAGGGCCTAAATATCTCTTTCCATTTGCTTTGGAAAACTAATCATGATCAACACATGCACCTATTTTTGAAGGAAGGAATACAAAGTGAAATAGCACTATAAATGAGGACTACATGCATGCATTGCCCAAAGATAACCAATCGATTGCAATTTTCCAAATTAAGTACCTATTATATATATCCACCTTGGATTCCAACTAGACATGTAATCTTCAAAATATCAAACAACTAATTCCAAATAAAATACAACAAATTTGAATATTGTGCGTGATCATTTCATCTACAAATTTAAGTTATTAGGAAACACGTTTATTAGTTAATTATATTTTCAACACATCCATTATTTGCAAAACCATCTCAACTAAAAATTTAAATTGTTAAAGAGAACATTTTTACTAGTTAATTATATTCTCAATATTTCTTTATATCTTTCCTATCAATTAATTAACTATGAACATACATTATATTCCTATCTTTGTTAATACAGGACAAAGTATTTCAATATGCTTTTGGCACAAATTCTACAAAATATGCTTGAAATTATTGTGAATAGATGGCGAATTTAGTTCTTTGAGGATGCTCTATATGATCCCCGTTGCACGATAACTAAATAAGGTGATCCAATAAATAATGATACGTTATTTAAAATCACGATATGAAAACACATATACAAACGCCTACTAAAATTTCCGTAAAAACTTGCGAAGTAACTAATAAGAATGAGCATCTCATTGTTATCTAGTGCATGGTGCCTTCACACGTGCACCTATGAACTCTATGTAAAAATATTAACCATATCCTACGAGGATCTCAAAATATTCTTTTAACTTTCATTACTCAATTAATTAACTACTCAAATTGTCACCTTTTTGGCTTTATTAATGGGGAAAAAATAACAACCAAAGATTAGAATCCGGCTCCTCTTCATTTCCCTTTCCTCTATTTTCTCAAGGTTTTTTTTGGATGTGAGACACATGGTATAGATAAAAATCAATTGCTAAGATTTAATAAATTAAAATAATATTCTAATTATGATTTAGATAATTGATATTTCATAAGAAAAATAATAATACCATAATCATAAGTCATAACAATACAATATCCTGTCCATAAATATATTATAAAAACTCTTCTCTTTTCTTTTCTTTTTTCCTTCGAGTATTTATCTTACGTTTGTTTTTTTTTTTTTTTTTTTTTTTAAAAGAGC
>JAJOOR010037446.1:0-11659 GCA_036250505.1 Solanum acaule | reverse complement strand
TTATTTTAAAAGATTTGAAAATAACAAAAATAGAGTCACACTTTAAGGTACATTTTGTTTTTAATTTATTCAAAATTTTAGTAAATAAATTAGTGATTGTAATATTTTCTTAATTATATATATATTTTTTGATCTAGCTATTTAATTTTCCTATATTTTTATTAATTCCAAAATAATTAGTTAATATTATTATTATTATTATATTTTTATTTATTAACAACAAAAAATAAAAAATAAAATAATAACCTACCCTCACCCCACATACTGTTGAGTTTGCTTTTAGTTACTGCAGTCATTTTTTAAAATAATAAGCTACCTAGTTTTAGGATGAATTTGAATTTTAAATATTTGTTAGGTTGTTTTAACTGTTGAGATTATTTAGTCTTTTTAAGCACTTGAGCTGAGGGTCTTCCGGAAACAGTCTCTCTACCTCCACGAGGTAGTGGTAAGGTCTGCGTACACTTTACCCTCCCCAGACCCCACCTAGTGGGATTTCACTGGGTATGTTGTTGTTGTTGTTGTTGTATTTAGTCTTTTTAAATTCTTGTTATGCAGATTTTCTGCAGATTATGTTATCAAGTTGGCTATTTAAAGCCCTATTATGATTAATAAAATTGAGAGACATTTTCAATCTTTTTGTGCTGCCCCACTTTTAAAAAAACACCAACAATTCCCATCTGTCCTTGCTTTGGTGGATAGAGTTATTTGGTACCTATTGCTAGTGGGAGGTGACACGTATCCCGTGGAATTAGTCGAGGTACGCGAAAGCTGACCCAGACACCACGGTCATCAAAAAAAGTGTGCTCTCTCTAATAGCTTAAGTTTTTAGATGAGATGGTAATACTTTAAGAACAATCAAAAAAATCAAAATGCTTTGGATGAACGAATAAAAATGAGTTATGATTTTTACCACTAAGATATTACTTCCTCGTTCCTAATATATGTGGCACCATTTAACTAGGCACAAATTTCTTGGATGAACGGATAAAAATGAGTTACGACTCTTTACCACTAAGATATTACTTCCTCGTTCCTAATTTATGTGGCACCATTTGACTAGGCACAAATTTTAAGAAAGAAGGAAAGACTTGAAATATGATTCTTTTCCACTAAGATATTACTTTCTCATTCCTAATTTATGTGGCACTATTTGACTACGCACAAATTTTAAGAAAGAAGGGAAGACTTGAAATTTGTGGTCTAAAACAAACCTTAAGACATTTGTGTAGCTATAAATTACTTTGTAAGAGTAAAAGGGGAATTTTAAAGTTAAGGAGTATCTGATAATAGAAATGTGACATTCTTTCTGGGATAGACAACAAGAAAAATGTGTCACATAAATTGGGACGGAAGGAGTTGATATTTGTGTGTCACCAAAGCTACAATTCGTACAAAACTGCAAATTAAATTATAGGAAAACATGTATCTCCACCTCTCAATGATTACAAATTAGTCATTTAGTATAAAATTAACATACGTTCTTTAAACTCCTAAAAACAAAGGTTCCTCAACATTGTTTGTAGCTTATGAAAAAACTAGATTGTGCAAAATTTAAACCTTCATTTTGTAATCTTTAACCCTACTTTTGGTTCAAGTATAACTTTCAGTTTCCCATTTTCTTTAGAAGATGCTCAGGGAAGCTCTTTACACGGCATTGAAACTGTAAATCTGTACACTTGCCAATTTCAGGGTTTCACTTCTATGAATAAAGAAATTATGCATACCTCATAATTTTCATCTTTTATATATTCTGTTTTTGAAAAATCTTTGGGACAATGCATAGCTAAATCTTCTGATATGAAACCAGTTCCATCAGTATGTATACGAGGTTCGCCATCTTCATCTTGAATAATACAACCATTTTCATCCTACAATTAATCAAAATAAAAGGATAAACAAATTTTCTAGACATATTTACCAGAAAATCACAACAGGAAGTCCAAAAATATGAAAGAGAAAGCCGCTACCCGACAAAGTATATCTTCAATCTTTCAATGGTGACAAAAGCAAGATTCACTTGAAGCTTAATTGTCTTTGATAGAATTAATGAAAGCCTGCATGTATGCATAATATTATTATTTGCCAAGAAAGCTCAATAAATACTCAATATGACTATCAAAGAGACCAACCTGGCTGCATATTTTGCCATATTAGAAACCATATGCACATGCATGAATTGACACCTTGCTTGACTGATTCTTTTGGTAGAAAATACATAGGATTCTCCATCATTGCAAGTTCCAATGGACTCAAACCTAACAAAGTAGCACTTCAAAGAAGCAGTTTTTGTCTTCATCATAGCTGGACTTCTCTTCCTCTCTTTATCATCTTTATACACTGCACAAGAACCATACTGTCAGAAAAGAATTAAAATGCAGCCAAAGGTTGAGATTATCAGGTGTAACAGCAATTATGACAATAATAACATTGGCAATACCAACAAAAATAATAATGAAAGCGTGGCATGAAGGGACTATTGAAAGTCAGGAGAAGCATTAAAACTTTTAACTGTAGTTACATTGTTTTTTTAAATGAATCAAGACAACCATTAAACTATTGTGAGGAATACATTTAATGATTATGCCACAATAATTTGGAATATCAAGAATTACACCATTTTCCCTATTTCATAAACTCAAAAGAGTCCTCTTTTATGCGACTAAGAAATATTTTCGACCACAGTTCTTTTTTCATCTTTTCAAGATTAAAAGCGTGGAAGTCAAGAGAATCATTAGGAATATTGTGTAGAATACTTATTCCAAGAATCGGAAAACTTCCTTATTTCATATTCTCGAAAAGCCTACATAAGTAATCTTTTTTTTACGTTTTTAACAATGAATTTCAACCTTTACAACAAGCTGCTTTTTTCTCTTCTTTCAGAATTGCAACAATTAAATGAGTATCAAGTTGCTAAGTCACAGTATAGAAGTTTGGGAGAGGGAGGTGGAGATGAGGATGAGGAGTGGTGTGCCCATCACCGAGAATCAATTTGGATTCATATTGTGCATTTGACTACAAAAGTCATACATCTCGTAAGGAGATCGATGAGGCAGTATAGAGAGAGCAAAAGGGACTAGCATGTGGTGTTCATTGACCTAGAAAAAACTTGTGATAAAGTCCCAAAGGGGATTCTTATGGCATTGTTTGGAGGCTAAAGGTGTACATGAAGCTTACATTATGGCAATTAAGGATATGTACAATGGAGCGAAGACCCGAGTGAGGACAGTGGAAGGAGATTCAGATCACTTCCCCGTCGTGATGGGGTTGCACTAGGACTGAGCTCTTAGATCGTTTCTATTTGCCTTAATGATGGACGTTCTAACGCGACACATACAACGAGAGGTGCCATAGTGAATGTTGTTTGCAGATGACACAGTTTTGATTGACGAGCCGTGCGATAGCATTAAGAGATATGTTGAAGGTTTGGAAACAAACCCTGAATCTAAAGGGTTCAAGTTGGAGGACTAAGACAAAATACTTAAAATGCAAGTCACTAACGTAACCCACATGGCAAATGTGGAAGTTAGGATTGACACTAAATTCATCCCCAAGAAGGAAAATTTCAAGTATATGGGATGAATAATCAATGGGACGGGGAGATAGATAATGATGTTACACATTGTATTGGACGGGGTGAATGAAATGGAAGCTTGCATCTAGTGTCTTGTGTGATAAGAATGTGTCACCAAACCTTAAAAATAACATTTATTAAGTGGTGGTCAGACCAGATATGTTGTATGGAGAGTGTTACCCAGTCAAGAACCCACACGTCCAAAAGATGAGAGTAGAAAATTGAGGATGTTGAGATGGATGTGTGGGCATACCAAGAGAGAGTATTAGGAATGAAGCAATTCGAGGCAAGGTAGGAGTGGCCCCCTTGGTAGACAAGATGAGTGAGGCAAAGCTGAGATGGTTTAGGCATGTGAAGAGAAGATGGGCAGATTCCCCAGTTAGGAGGTGTGAGAGGTTAGCTACTATGGATATAAGGAGAGGCAAAGGTAGACCAAAGAAGTTGTGAGGAAAGGTTATAAGACAAGACATGGCTCACCAATGACCTAGGAAATAACCCTAGATAGGAAGATATGGAGGTCGAGGATCATGATAGAAGGTTAGTAGGTAGTCAAGCATTGTCTAGTTCACTTATCAGTATATATTGTTTCCTTTGCTTTAGTTGTCATATTATTTGTTGTTGCTACTTGTTCTCTTCTTAGTTATTTTCAGCATGGCTTCTTCGCTATTGTATATACTTTACATATTTGATTTGTGACATAATTACTTGAGTTGAGGATCTATCGAAAACAACATTTTACCTTCACAAGGTAAGGGTAAGGTAGTGTACACTCCACCCTCTTCAAACCTTACTTGTGGGATTACATTGGTATGTTGTTTGATTGTTTGTTTTTTCTCTTTCATTTGTTATTTTTAAAAGAGAACCAAAATGAAATTTCAAACAAAGCATACCAATAACATGTTTAAGTACAATATACAAAAAGAAAGAGAAATTCATAAATCAAGGAAAAGAATACAATGTTACCAAAAAAAGGGTAACGTCTCAAGCCAACAAGAATGCCTTCCTCAACAATTATATTGGCACAACTTGTATCTTCAACAAATTTGACAATCAGTACATTGTCATCTCCCAAGGCTCTCTATAAGTGAGTCCTTGCTGTGTTCAAGTATGGACCCTTGATAATTCAAAGCCAAATAATTTGAATAATGTCAAACCAAGAACTAGAAAATGTAATTCTTAAGAGTACAAGGACACACAAATTAAAAACTATCATATTTTATGCTACACATAAATCCTAATGCCACAATTGATGGTCATTGAATGTGCTAAAATCTCTTAAAAACTGAATGCAAATAAGATAAAGGTCTTTTGTCACAAGTAAAAATAAGGAAAACATTCTAACTAGAGAACAATACATGAAGAAACGAAATACTGCTAGAGAAACATTTCTCTTTTTTATTTCTATGCTCTGTATGCAAAAGTTCTTCAATGGCTGGTAATACTCCCTCTAACACTTGATTGTTAATGAGGATTGAGATGTAAGGAGGTAAGGCTTGCAATGTAAATGATCCAGGAAAAGAGTGACCACACATTAACAATACGAACCTTGAAGGTACAGTGTCCATTCTGCTTAATGTGGCAATAATAGATATGTGTCTTTCTGCAATTCCAGTCTAAGTACTGCAATGATGAAGAAGATCTGTAAAACAAGGTGCTCAGCATCACCTGAGACATATTTAGGCTAAGGGTACTCCACAAACTAGATGAAAGAATAAGCAGATACAGTACATATCTTTCCTCACTACCTTCACCACAGGTACAACTTATGTGTGTTGTCTCTACCAATTAGCATGTGGGAAGAAGAGAGAGAGAGAGAGGAAGACAGAAACCCATGTTTGAATAATTAAGTATTACTTGTGGGACATGTTTTCTCTAATAAAACCATGCAGATTTACAATTCCATTAGATGTGCATTTTGGCTCTAACTAGATTGACCTGGAATATAGGTCATTAAACAACACTCTCCTCCTTCCATTTATTGACCTACCTGGGCTGTCCCAAATACTATGACCTACCTAGAGTATCAAGAAGGTACTGCAAAAATAACATCAAGGGATTATAAAGATGCATACACAATTACCAATACCAGAGAATCAAAACACTTAAAAAGACAGAGATATGTTTTCTATCATTCTGTTCCTGCACCAAAAGTATAAATTTTGTAAGCATCTGCTTTTCACAAATGATATACTCCCTCAGTTGCAATTTGTTTGTCTGAGTGGTCTTAAAAGGAATATGTAGAATGTACCAAAATCCCCTTCAATCTTATGGTCTTAAACATGCTATGTGGAAAGTTAAAATTAAATAGTTGTCAAAAAAGGAAAGAGGTTTTAAACATGCTATGTCAAAGCCACACTTTCACACTTCTTTATATGATTATATTACTTATACTCTAAGTTACACAAGTACTGTAGTTTCTTGCCAAAGGATCTTCATGATCCAACACCCATTGGCATGTAAATGTCAAGGGAAGTGGTGAAGGAATTAAGTAACATCCTTATTCTACACTTCTACAATAAAAAAAAACATGGTGCCACATGTTAATCGACAAATATTAACAATTAATATCATCAGCATATTAAGGTTGTCGAATCAGTTTGATCCTTTATTTTTCAAAAAAAAACTTTTGTATGTATTTTTTATTGTACTCTTCAAAATACAAAAGTCAGAGTATGGCTCCCCGCCTCCTTCAACATGTGCTAGACAACTTTTATCTTTTAGCTTTCTTTTAATAATCGTGTCAGATTATAAGAAGGCAACCAAATTAGGATAAAATAAGTTGATAACAAAGTAGTTATTAAATATATAAAACCATAAAAATAAATCCATACCGAAAAGATGCACTTGAGCAATGACAAAAAAGAAAAGATTGAAGGTGAGAAACATGTTATGCTTGAGTTAATTAGAAAAATGAATCGCCTTTGAGGAGAGGTGATGTACCTTTGATCTATCTGACACAGCATAACATGCTTTTCCAAAAGCATTCCAAATTTCTGATTCAAAATCAATCATGGAAAGATTCTTCTTTCTTACAATATCATCAGCAATTTGAGGGGATATAATATCTTCCAACTTATTGCTGCCAACAGCAGAGATTCAAGTTACATATAATTAGTAAGTTATTCCAACCAACATGGGTTGTGGTGCACTAGTGGGATGTTTTGCCCTTAACCAGAGGTCTCGGGTTCGCACCCCGGGTATGAAGAAAATCTTATTGGGAGCGCCACCCCTGAATGGGCCCTACAGTGTGCGATCCGAATTTAGTCGGAGCTCCCAATGTGGGCTCCGGACACCGGGTGGGAAACCAAAAACAAAAAGTAAGTTATTCCAGTAAAGGTAGTAGGGGACTAACCATCCAATGTAGCTCAGTACCAAAAACAATTTTCTGAATTCCAGTTCATTGAGGATCATCAACTGTTGGCTGACATTAGGTGAGGTTCTACTACAATTAGATTCAGGCTCCTCGCGAAATGATAACTGGCGAGCAACTTTCTGAGGACTTGCACAGGCCAAGAAGCCCATCTCAAGCTTTGATTTAGAAGAACTTTCACCTTGTACACGTTTACCCTCTAAGCATAGAAAGTACAAACATATAGTAAGAGGGGGTTTGGCTAAGCTTATATGCTGGTCAAACAGACTTGTTAGCTTACTATGCGTTTAGTAAACACCAAGTGTTTATAAGCCAAGTGCTTATAAATCAAAATCAACTAAAAGTCATAAGTTGGTCATTCTCAACTTATAATTTTTCAGCTTCTAATTAATTTTCGTTTGACCAAGTATTTTACGATTTCATCCTTGATACCTTTTCTATTTCTCAAGATATCTTTTTCAAAATAAAATTTGTTACTTTCTCTTCCCATTATACACTTTTAAATTTATAATTTTTTTCAAATACTCTAAGAATATTTTAGTCATTCTAACAACAAAACAAGTTATTTTTAGAGTTTTTGGCCAAAATCATCCTTAAACTATACCTCAAACTTAAACTACATCCTTATATCATTCTTAGCAGATAAAATCCTTCAAGTATTTAAAAATGAACAATTTTCATCCTTCTACTTGAATTTATCAGAAAACTAACAGATCCCACAAAAATCAAGTCATCCTTTCGTAATTATTATTTTTAGATACGCCAAAAATTCTATTGTGAATTTTTTCAGTAATTGAGTTTTGCATTATGCAAAATCTTTTAATTTGATAGTTTTCTTTCATTTATTTTTCATGTAATTTGGTATTAAAAATATTATTAGTTGAAATATATTTCTTCTCAATTGAATATGCTAGAAGTGGCGTTTGTTGGAGACTTCCGCTTCTAATAACGTATAATGAAACTCACACACGAGACATAATCAATATTTTTATTTTACTTTTATGACAAGGGAAACCCGCAGCCGCTACCCTTTAGATGCGCACAGAGTAAAACTATCACTCCTATGCAATAGCTCGCAAACCACATAGAAGAGATAACCCGCACTAGGCAAACCCGGTGCGACGAGCTCGACCCAGAAGGCAAACCCCTTGCTTTCGCCAACAAGGAGTTTTGAACTTGAAACCTCCAACATGAAAGTCTCAAGCCCAAACCACCGGGACACTCCAAAGGGTGACATAATCAATATTTGGATCACTTCAATATCATATTAGCCCAAAAAATTATTAATCTAAATATAGTTTGGTTATGAAAAAGGTAAGAATAATTAACCTCCAGCTTCTTTCCGTTACTAAATGAGAAAAGGAATAAATCATGTATCCTCACACCTTCCAAACATTTTTTGTTTCCATAAGCAATAATAGTGTCTAAGATTTTTAATATTTTTTCAGGAACTTCTTGCAACAATTAATGAAATTATGCAGGAAAATTTTTGTTGATAGTCACGTGAACTGCTCATGTTTTTGCAGGATTACTTAGTTTTTTTGACTATATCTAACAGAAAAATGAAAATTGTTAACTTTTAATACTTGAAGTATGTTTTCTGCTAAAAATTGATATAGTTTAAGTTTGGAGTATAGTTTAAAGATGTTTTTTTGCCAAACACTTTCAGCACTTATACACAAACATTATAAGAAAAAGAATAAAAATTTGGGGAAAATAGTACCTGGAGATGGAAAGAGAAGAGGAGAAGAAGAGCGTTTGAGTGGACTATTGAAGGGGCTAGAGGAGAGACAATCCGGGTAGCGATCAATCAAGTAAACAAGAAAAGCAGAGAGACTCTTCTTGATAGGACGAGACGATATTATTTTGAGCATTTCTAATGACCCTTTTTCGCCAATAGAGCTCAGCCTCCTTCTAACGCTAGTACCCGGTGGTTTTTGGCACTGCTCGTTGCAGATTTTCTCGAGCATCGTCTCTACAGAGTATGGTAAAGGTGCATCCAGTATACACGAAGGAACATCAATTTCTTCCTCAAATGGGTACCATATTCCTAAACTTGAAAAACAAAAAAAGATGAGTGATCACACTTTTAAACAAAAGATTACATTTACTTTCCCGCTTTTAAGACATTGGTAAAGGAAGTGGAAAAGAGAGTAAATTCTTCTACTTTTTCTCTTTATCTTTTGTCTTGTCTTGTCTTGTCATGTCATGAAGCAGAAAACTACTTATGAGTTTTGGGAGTAAAACAAAACTAGTACTGTAGCAACTACACTCTTGCAAGTTAAATGCCGTACAAGTGAAGTCATACTATTTGACCAAAATACTGTGAGGCTGGGTCTAAGTTAGCTCGTATCAAAAACATATTTAAATTTCACAGAATTGTATACGTAATATATTCTTTCTTTTAATTGTAAAAATTTTATCACATGAAATTCAATATAGATAAAATATTTCATTTTGATAAAAATTAAATAAAATGTTAATATTAGCTAAAAGGTAAAGATAAAGTGTTTTTATCCTATATATTTTTTTTATATTATCTTTGATTAATGAGTAATTTCTGAACAAGAAAATTTAATGATACCAATACATTATATATATATATTGATTCGGTATTAATTAAGTAAAATTATCAATCTTAATAATATTAATACAATATAAGATATTGATTTAGTATCAGTTAAGCGAAATTATCAATCTTAATGATACCAATACAGTATATGATATTGATTTAGTATCAATTAAGTGAAATTAGTTAGGAATATATAGTTTAATTATTTAGTGAGGTATGAATATAAAGCGATATATGTTTGTAATTATTTTATTTTAATGGGGTATTTGTTTAGTTTCCCCAAATATGTTATGTAAATATGGACCTCACAATAAACAAAATTTTAAAAGATCTCCTTCTTAATTTATAATAAATTTGACATGACTAATAAATTATTTTATTTGCCATATAAATATGAATCTCACAAATTAAAATTTTATATTTTTAAACCATTTCGCCCCGTATAAATTCGACTTATACCACGTTGCTTCAATTTTTAATTTCTACACTATGAGCCACTGCTCGTAAAAGATTTTTTTTATTTATTTATTGGTCACTTTAGTTAGATACTCCAATCTCCATATTCATATATGTAGATATAAGTCAACGAGTAATAATAATATATACACCAAAACAAAATACAAGTAATAATGTGCAATTTCTCTTTTCAATTCCCTAATGTGATTTATAGAATTTCATTAGATATATGTTGCTAGCTAGTTGTAATGTGATATGTCTGGATCTCTTATGAATTTGGATTTCATACCCAAAATTTGATATATATTTTTCATTTGTGATTGGAAACAAAGAACGAGATTACTGATCATCGGGATAAAATGAATTTTTTTTACAAAAAAATTATTTATATGATCCATGTAATTTATATGGCATAAAAATAATTTATTTTGCTATATTAAATTTATTTTAATGATAAATGTAGTTGGGTGATTTTTATAGATAAATATCTTAAGTTGAGTGATTTTATTGATATAAAACAAAGTTAAATGACTTTGCTAGATCATTTCGTATAGTTCAATGTCCTTTTAAGATATAAACTCATTAACTTTGTGTATTAGTAATATCTTATTTTGTGGTCGTTTGATAGAATATATAAGAATAATGTTAAATATAGGGTCGTTTGGTAGCGTGTAAAAAAATATAAAGTGTATTAATTATGTTGGCACTAATTATACATATATTATTTTTATGCATTGTTTGGTTTCTGATTATGGAGGCAAGTAAGAGGACCTGTGCTTCTGCTAGTACTTCACCTACAATCCCTGCCATTGTTCTTTGTGATGATGATCTTGTTAGTTGTGGGGTTAGGCATGGCCAGGGGCGGACCTACAGTGGTTCAAGTGGGTTCATATGAATTCACTTCGTTAAAAAATAACATTGTATATATATGTATATTTAATCAGTTTTTAAAATTTTATATGTATATATTAAATTTTGAACCCACTAACACAAGTCTGAAGCTTAGCCGAGTGGTTGAGGAGGTTCAATTTTCCCAGCTAACCCGGGATCGAATCCCTATTGCCACATTTTAGTTTTAATTCGTTTTTTTGATATATAAAACGTTCACACACAGTTTTGTCCTCTATGTAGGTGTAACTTTTGTCCTTTTAGTTACTTAGAAACTATAAAAAGTAGAACAATTTTTTACTTTTACAATTAAAAGTCCAATAGTCAACAACTTTTGTCCTTTTTGTTTTTAATTTTTTTTTAAAAAAAACTCAACCAAAAAGGCACCAATCCCTATTATTCTCAATTCTTAAAACCCTTTTGTCTTCTTCTTTGTTGAAATCTTCTTGAACCTCTCTTACTTTTCCCCCCAAAATTTTGAGCATATTTTTTTGTTGAAGGAAAAAAACTCTCCCAGTCTCTCAAATCTCGCATCAATAGTCAATATCCATCAAGTATTTTTTTCACTCTTGATTCTAGTCTTTATATATACATATATGATTATTGTGGTTATTTTTTATTTCTTCAACTAAAAAATCCCTTATCATTCTAAAATCAACAAAAAATTACAAATAATATTAGGTATATTTCTATGTATTCGATTTTGAAATTAAGGTTATAATTATTTTGTTTAATATTTTGTTTTTATTTGTTAAATGTTGAATGAAGAGAAATCATTCATAATATTCTTT
Source organism: Solanum acaule (assembly GCA_036250505.1). Classification (NCBI taxonomy): domain Eukaryota; kingdom Viridiplantae; phylum Streptophyta; class Magnoliopsida; order Solanales; family Solanaceae; genus Solanum; species Solanum acaule. The sequence goes on along the minus strand of JAJOOR010037446.1, from coordinate 11 downwards.
TATCTTCTTAG
>JAJOOR010037445.1:0-10860 GCA_036250505.1 Solanum acaule | reverse complement strand
CCCCCCCCCCCCCCCCCCCCCCCCCCCCCCCCCCCCCCCCCCCCCCCCCCCCCCCCCCCTCCTAGTGGATATCTCCATATAAGGTCAAAGTAGTACCCCAACCTATCTGCTGAAGAACTTAGAACACGAGCTTCTGGCTTAGTGGGGGCAAATCCTAATGGACGTTGACCATTGGTTAACTATCAGAATTTTCAAATTTGCATTTTAAAAACCAAAACAAGAGTAATAAGAGAGTTTTTTGTGCCACAGCAGACATCAGGTCAATATAGGCGATTTGGCACTTTCAAGAGGGTATTTTTGGAATTTGGATTTTTTTTCATTTTAATTTATTTATCTATTATATAAAAATTACATAAAAATAACTATAAATTACTATAATTAGCAATTTAAAATATTTTTAAAATGTAAAAGATATTAACTCTCAAAATTTTATCAGTGCTCCATAAATTATTACAGATGAAGTAACATATAGTATTTGAAATTATATAAAAAGTACTATAAATCACCATAGCAAACAACTTAAAAATTTAAAAGACATATTTTTTAAATGATTCTCAAAATTCTATAATGCCACATAAATTGGGATAGACGGAGTAACATATATTACTTAAAACTTTCATAAAAAATTGTATAAATTACAATAATTAACAACTTAAAATATTTAAAAGACATGTAAAAAAGTGCTTGACTCTGAAATCTATTAGTATCACATAAATTGAGAACAAATAAAGTAACATACATTATTTGAATTGACTTAAAAAGTATTGTAAATCAAAATAATTAACAACTTAAAATTATTAAAAATCATAAAAATATGGCTGACTTTTGAAATTGGACAAGGTCAAAGTAGTACCCCAACAATCCCTGAGATATCTCCTATTACATCTAATCATGGCAACCCAATAGGTCAGCATACATCTACTCAGAGCAACCCAATAGGTGAGGGTGCATCTACTCAAAGCATCCTTATTGGTGAAGGTGATTCAAGTGGTAGCCATGCACATACCCTTGTCATTCTTACTACTGTAGGGTTAGTCCATGTTTTTGCTATTATTTTATATATTATTTTTTATTTATGATATGATATTGATGTATAACTTTGTAAATTTATACAAATTGCGACCTTCTAGAACATGCTCTAATTTCATAACTGAGTTTTCCAAAAATGAACTCGATCCTAATGGAATCAACTAGAAAGGTGTCTCAAACGATATAAGAGATGGATATTTTGGACAATTCAAGGTATATTTTTTCATCAGAATTAAGTTTAGAAAGTTATTCACTTTTAAAGATAGGATATTAATGTATCACTTAATTTGAAAATTTTATTTCATAAACATTTCTATTGGGACTTTTCCATTAATGAAGGTGTACTAAGGAGACAATGGGAAGTTAAGGTAGCAACCAGGTACATGAATTTCATTTCTAAAAAAAAAGCGAGCAACTCTAAGCCATCCTATATACCTCAAAATGTGTAGGAATGTTGGAGTCAACTTTGGGGAGATGCTAAGACTGTTGAGATGCATTACTAATACTACATTTATTTAACTGCTACCATTTATTTCATCAGAATTTGAGGGAAAAGATTACCCCACACATTTTTGAGTCTCATTCACTTATCATCTAATCATACAAAAGATAAAACAGTACATGGAAAGGGAAAGTGACTACTAATAAATTTGAGAAAATGCAGTTCAATCCAAACTACAGGATGCAAGATAGTAGAGTCTGAGTTAGTCATTTTTCTCCAACTTAATGGGTTTTTCGTCCTATTCACCAACTCAATTCTGGACAGCTAATGCTCCAGAATGACCCTAAGTTACTACCCTACTAAAAAGAATTCAAATAACTTTCAAGGTAAATATTCAAGCTTATAGAGTTGGAACCATATGAATTAACATTGACATAATACAGCTACAGCCCTACTAATAAGAACGTCAAAACCTTCTATAGTGTTGGCACCTAGCATTTTAACTTTTAAGATTTCCAAATATAAAGTCAATGAAGTTGCAAAATTTTAGACTTACATGGACAATTCGAGAACGTTCACCAGCAAATGATTTTCCATCGGAACGCGCAAATGTAACTCACTTGGTGTTGGATCTCGACCCTTTTCAACTGCCTATACTAAAATAGAATTTTAATCACTTCATTTTAGAGATATCTCTATTACGAGAATGATTCACACATATGACAAAAATTGAACTATATAGCATATAAATGAAAACAAAATAACCTGAAAGTTCAACATACCTTATGTAAATGTATGTGAAGTATAGAGGGAGAATGAAGAGAAAGTGTGAAGTATTGGATGATTTTGAAAAATAACAAAAGGAAAAAGAAAAGCAAGTCTAGAAGCCACTACAATGAGGTTAGGTCTGATTGCTTTCTTTTATTGAGATCTTATAATGCTATACACAATCCTTGCAAGGTTACTTTAGATACCAGTATTTTTTTCCTTAGTATTTGTACATCTCCCAATACACCGTTGTGAAGCAGTTGTTGAAAGTTGTGACCGTTGTGCTTTCGACTATATGATGTGAACTTCTCATGCTATCAACCAATTGTACCAGGTCTATGTAGTCAAGGTATATGTTCTAAGAACTTAAAAGGCACAAATACATACTCTCATCATTTTTCTTAAACAAACAAAAACAAGTATACAGTCCTATGACTCCTATATGATAAAAGGCAATAACCACACAGCTAGTCGACATGCTTGTGTCATCAAAAAGCACATTTTGGCTCTTCCAAATTTCCAGAGCTCCACCTGTAATTGACCATATGTAATACAAATTCTTTACAGCTATCATCCCGCCGCTTCGTCTTTATCTCCTCAACTCTACTATCCATTTTCTTAGAATTGTTTACCTTCTCGCCTATTCTTTGCGCTTCTTTCATAGTTCATCTTGCCCACAAATTTTAAGTTCTGTGCTACTCTGTGTTTTTGTATAATTGTGGATTCTCTATTTTTCTCTTTGTGGTCTGGCGTTTATTGTATTTATTGTATGTGTTTTGCTTTTGTTGTTATAGATTAACGCCTTAAAGGGGAGGCTGAAATACTGTAGTTATATTGGTTATCAAATAAGATATTTAAGGCTATTTGTGTAACACCTAAAAAATCAGAACAAAGATTGAACAAGAGGGAAGGGCAAACCACGGAGGGGGTCCATGCATCGTGAAGAGGACCACAACCCGTCACCCTGCTCATGGTTGTGCACCCAACAAAAGGTGAAAGACCACGGACCACTAAATGGTCTGTGGAGCTCCACACGGGTTGTGAAGTGACCAGTGAGAGGGAAACAAAACCACCATGGCTACTATGAAGGACCACAAACCACTAGATAGTCTGTGGAGCTTCACATGAGCCGTGAAGTGGCTCATGTAAGAGGCTTGACAGACTTTGAGGTTTGGGTCAACTTCAAACGACCATATCTTTCAACACAAAATAATTTAGGTGGCCCACGACCTATCAAATTAAAGGTCTTTGAGTCCTCTTTCCAACGACACCAAGTTTGCCTAATTTTGAACCCGGAGTAAAAAGTTATTCTCGTTTTAGTGAAGCCCTGTCAGACAGAGCATCTTCACGAACCAATTGACGGGTCGTAGTACTTTAGATTACCCGTGAATCCTGTCTTGAAGTCACTTCGTCAACTTTTAATTGAGTTTTCACCCTCAAAGTCACTGGTCAAGCACCACGGACATCTAAACAGTCCGTGAAGCTCTATATGGACCGTAAAGTCGTCCGTGAAGAGGACCTGCTAGACTTGAAGTTTTGGGTCAACTTTAAATGACCATATATTTCTGTAAAAAATGAGTTAGGTAGCCCATGACCTATCAAATTAAAGATCTCTGAGTCCTCTTTCCAACGCCACTGAGTTAGCTAAAATCCAAGCTCAAATTAAGAAGTTATGCTCATTTTAGTGAAGCCCTATCGGGCAGGGCATCTTCACGAGCTGCTAGACAGGCCTTGGTCATCATGACGCCCGTGAAGCTTGTCTTGAAGCCACTTAGGCAGCATTTAAGTCATGAATACAAATTAGCGATGAACAAATTATGTAGTGAAACAAAAATATTATTTCTTATATTTATCGATTAATTAATAAGATATTATAAGTCACAAGATATTTAGTGACAAATTAGCGATGAAGTTTGTAACTAATTTCATTTTATTTTTCTATTAGTCTTAATCTCTTATTTAGTGGTAGGTGGAAAGTAATTTTCACCCTTGAATAAAAGTTTGCGCTATCTGATCATTCTCGATAGCATCAGATTTTGTTTTTCTTAATGTTGGTGTAAGCCTTCATCTTTGTCAGAGAATAAGTTGTAATCGTGTATGAGGAAAAAATATGGCATCATGGTCTAATAAGAAGCCTCGCGATCTCTTCAATTTGTGATCGTGGATGACCATATCATGATCACAAAGGGAAATAATGTCATGAAAATAAACCGTGAAAATGAAAAAAAAAATTAATTCATTTCGAACTTTTGAGGATTTTGAAGCTCCACCTAGGACAATTATTTTCTACTTGAGTTCCTACATCAAATCTCTAAATCAATCCTACGATTACGTGCTACGACCCGCCAAACTCTCTACAGTTCGTCCTATCAAGTCGTAGGTCCAATATTCAGAAATTTAATTTTCCAAGACCGCTTCTCCCAAGAACAAGCAGGAGTGTTCTTCGAAGTTCAGCCCCGAAATCCAAAGGATTTCTCCATAGATTTCATCACCAAGTATGTGGGATTTCACTAGTGGGTTCCTTTCACCCATTATGTCCCTAGAATTTAGTCAGTTCTTCAATTCCTCATAAACTATTCAGACCTAGGGTTTCTAGATTTCGAAGATTTATTGTGATTTTAGCTGTTATAGTTCCCATGATCTAAATAACATGATTCTTGGTGATTTAGTTTCATTTGCATGTATAGAATTCAGAACCCTAGCTTGTATCAACTATCAACTCATAAATCATACTTGCTTGGCAGACCAGTCAGAAAATCATGCTTTAGAAATTGCATGTCATAACTTTCAATATAATTATGTGCATTCCCAATTAGCATGTCAACATTTTGAGCTACTCAGTATTTCAGTGCATTTTAGCTTTTCATTCAGTTGGAAGTAGACTTAGCACTGAGTTGGATTAGGGTTTAGCGTACCCTCACAGTCCCAGAACTACGTGCCTACGTAGGTTCAACAGTCCCCTCAGTTGGGCATCAGTTTTAGTGATCACACCACAGTCATGCCTTTATACCCTTGGAAAGGTATATTGGGTCTTCTCGATGTTTAGCTCACGTGGTTTATGTCGGTTAATAATAGCTCCCACAGTCATACTCTTATTGCATTGACCATGTTATCAGCATTCAGTTCTGCATATTAGTTACATGATTAGTACTTGGTCATTGCATTTAGCCTAGATTTCAGTTACACTTTCGTACAGTCTATTTCCATATTCATTATTTTAGATCATTGTTTCAGTTTAGTAGCTATATCCTGCATGATCAGTACATTCTATGTACTGACGCATACTTTGCGCTATATCATTTTATGATGCAGGTTCATGCACTCAGCATCCAGATCACACTTAGTTCGACTCTCAGCTTACATCAGCAGCTTCAGTGGTGAGTCTTCATAGTTCGAGGACATTTCATTATGCTTGTTTTATTTAGTTACTTTTTTCTTTTCAATATTTTTAGAGTTAGCTGGGGACTTGTCCCAGCAACTCATCAGTAGTAGAGGCTTTCAGACATAGAGTAAATACTCAGTTGTTTTGGGTTGTTTCCCCTTGACATGTTCAGATTTATCCTCATTTGGAGTCCTTAGTTTTGGACTCATTTGTTAGTTATGCTTCCGCTTATCTTTGTTATCTATTCAGTATGCTTGTGATATGCCAGACTCAGGGTTAGCTTGGGGTCACTCGTGATCCTAGGTCCTGTGTTACATCTAGGGGGTAGACTCGGGGTGTGACAATTTGATTTTATATTCCTTGATATGAAAATTGATAGATGTGATTAATATGAACAAAGTGGGTTTTCAAAGCTTTATTCCTTTATATGATACTATCTTTTTTTTTGGTTGAGTGTATTAGATAAAAAAAAAATGTATGCATTAGCTTTGTGTATTACTAATACATTGTTTGGTACTCTTTTTCAACCTATGTTATGTATTAAGATATGTATTACTAATACCATGGATTTGTAGGTATTAAAAATACAGTGATTTTAATGCATGCATTAACATGGTACTTTACAACAACAAGAACAATTTCTAGGTATTAGAAATACAGTGATTTTAATGCATGCATTAATATGGTACTTTACAACAACAAGAACAATAAAAGAAGTCATACTTTATAGCTTTCTGCTTGGAGATAGAAAAAGTAAATCAGTGTGCCATTTTATTCTCTTTGAATACAAGAAGAACAATAAATAATGAACTTTAAAAAAGAATGAAATTATGCTTCTACAACTAAAACTATTATAGATGAATAATATGATAGATTCCTTGAATTTTGCTGACTAGAATATTGAGAATTGTGACATGACTATAAGAGGGAGTTCCATCAGCTCAACCAGGCAGGAGGTCAATATTCCTGCCTGGCACAACTTAGGGCAGGTTGGTAATTTCCATTTTTCATGGGTAAGCGGTGGTAATTTATGTTTATTACTTTGGATTTCTCTACGCTATTTCTACTTTTTCGATTACCTCACACTTTTTGTGTTTTACATGCTCCTTCAACGTCTTCGATTTATTTTAGGTTAGAGATACTTCATGTCATGCCCCGACGCTACCCCTTGACGTAAACACGAGACCTAGGATCACGAGTGACCCCAAGCTAACCCTGCTACTGTCATATCATAAGCATACTAAACAATTGAATAAAGTTATATTGTGCGGAAGCTTAAAACAATAGTTAACCGAAAGATGGGGAATACCCAATACTGATCTGAATATACATATAACTTCTAAGAGTTTAGTGATACTGAACAATCACTCAAAAGCTAAGGCTGAATCTAATACTATGTCTGAAAAAGCCTCTACTGACAAGAGTTGTTTGGACATGCCCCCAGCTAACCCTAGCAAAAACTAAAATGAATGACGAAACACGAAAATCTGTCTGTTTTCCTCGAAGTATGAGGACTCACCACTGAAGTTGTTGAATACAGATCAGGAACGAATCTATGCGTGATCTGGATGCTGAGTACCTGAACCTACATCATGAAAGGAAGTAGCGAAGAATATGCGTCAGTACTTGGAATGCACTGAGCATGCAGGATAAAGGATATAGCCGAACAATTGAATAACTGAACAAAGCATACTGCAATGATAATCTGAATAGGATAATTAATACTGAAATATAACTGATGGTTGAACTAAATGCAATGACCAAGTACAAATCATGAACAAAACATGATGAGATTGAATACTGAGGTAATAATTGAACACTTGATCAATGCATTAGAATCTGACTGTGGGAGCTACTATTAACCGACATAAAACCACGTGAGCTAAATGTGGAGTCCGATGTATACGCCTCATCGAGAGGACCTAATATACCTTGCTAGGGGTATAAAGGCATGACTGGCATGATCACTAAACCTGATGCCCACAAAGGGGACTTATTAACCTACAAGGGCACGTAATTTTGGGACTCTGAGGGTAAGTTGAACCCTACTCCAACTCGGTGCTAAGCTTACTCCCAACTGGAAATGTGTATGACACAACTTAACTGAAATACTGGATTAGCTCAATATTCTGACATGCTAACTGAGAATGCACATTGTACTGACAATGAAACATTCAAAAATTGGAGCATATATATATGTTTAACTGACCTAGCTAGTGTAATCCATGAACTAAATGAATCTACACAACTAGGGTTCTAGTTTCATGCAAGAAATTAAACAATGATTTCACGAAAACATGTTAATCTGATTAACAATACTATAACAGCTAAATCACAACCAATATCTAAGGTTTTAGAAACCCTAGGTCTAAGCAAGATATAGCGAATAAAAAATCTGACTAAATTCTAGGGACCTAAGGGATTAAAGAAACCCACTTGTGAAATCCCACATACCTGGTGACGAAATTCATGGAGAAATATTTTGATTTCGGGGTTGGAACTATAGAAAACCTGTTGCGTTTCTTGAAGAAGGCTTGGTCGACTCTCTTCTCCTCTTTTGCTCTAAGTTTGATGATTTTTGGAGAATAATCGTTCTGGGTAAGTTCTAACTAAGTTACTAGGCTTAAACTGAGTAAAACGACATAGTTTAGGGGTTAAACGGTGTAGTTTAGGTGTCCAACGCATAGGGGAAAAGAACAAAATGACCCCACTTAAAATATGATGGGGCCCATCCACGGAGCCACTAACGGACATGCTGATGGAACTATGGTCCGTTGTATGGGTCGTGGTTCTTGTCCAGTGTCTACTAGTTTAGGGCCCTTCCCTCTACGGTCTACTTCATGGACCGTGTGAAGGACCTCGGACCGTGAAAGCCACCGTGGTCCTTCACTTGGGATAGGGGCCTACCGGCTCAACTTCACGAGCCTCACCACGGCCCGTCATCAAGATCACAGCCCGTGGTGGGCTTCGTGGTCTGACGCATGAGCCCTGGTGGCTCTGTCTCACCTCCACGAGCCTTCCCAAGGCTTGTATGGTGGTCCATAGCCCGTAAAGGGTCATGTGGTCCACCACTTATGGGTGGGTGGAACCACGATGAGGGTGACGGTCCGTGGTCCTAATCATGGCCTGTGAACCCCTCTGTGGTTCACCTTTTTCTGTTGTTTTTCTGCTGACAGTCCAAGCCTGATTGTGAGGTTTTACACTTCAGATTTTTCATAATTTTTCATTAATCACTTTTCGCCGATGTTAATTTTCATATTTTCTTTTTTGTTTGTGTTTGATTTTTGTTATATAAATTGGTCTAGGTTCCCTAATTTTTCTCATATTTTTCTGTGCTTATATTGGTTGCTAATTACATAACCCTAAATTTGAATATGTACTTGCGGCTACAATTGATTTCTTTATAAATAGCTCTGAAATAGTTTTTCTTTTAAGGGTGAAAAGAAGAAAGACAAACCGAACATATGCTAATAAAGTGCTTATACCATCTCCAACTGATCTCCATTTTACTCTCCATTCTCTATATTTGGAGAATAAAATAGAGAATGGGCTCTCCAACCACACTTTATTCACTCTCTATTCTTCATTTATAGAGAGGTGAATAGTAGTTCTCCAAATATGAAGAGAGTGTGTGGACTCTCTCAAAGAGAATGAGCAACCTAAAATAACTAATATAATTTTATTTTTACAAGTATTTTATTGTAAATATACTTTCTTATTTTTCTTATTATTTTAACTTTTTTTCCTCTTTATTTTTTCTCTTTCTTTCTTCTTTCTTCTTCAAAAATTCGTTGTCATCTCCATTGAAGCTTTTCACTTTCAATTTCACCATTTTTACCACAACTTCACCTTCCTTTTTCAAGTGGAATTTAAGATGAAATCAAAATTAAAATAAGTCAAAAAGTAAGACAGAGAAATAAAGAAAAAACTTAAAATGAAAAAAAATTACATTTTTGTTGTAAAACTAAAGCAAAATAAGACAAGAAATATAGAAGATAAAAGCAATAGAAATAGGGAGACAAGAGATGAGATCTTTTCTTATTATTCCAAGTCTTCAAGTGTATAGAATATGAACCCTTATGCCTCTATTTATAGTGTAACCTAGAGGCATACAAAAGGTTAGTCATAAACATGACATTAACATGAATATAATGGGGAGGTTATGGAAGTGAAAGGTTTTAAGAATAATGGTTATAAAGGTGGAGGTTATGGAGATTATGGTTATCTTCATAATGGAGGAAAGTAATGGAGTAACTTCTTGATGTAGTGGACATCCACAATATATTATTTTATAACACTCTCCCTTGGATGTCCATAGATAATATGTCTCATTAAAACCTTACTAGGAAAAAACCCTGTGGGAAAAAATCCTAGTGAATGAAAAAGAGTACACATATCTTTTAATACTCTTTGAATGTTGCCTCGTTAAAAACCTTACTAGGAAAACCCAATTGGGATAAAACCATGGTTAAGGAAAAGAGTACAACGCGTATATTTCTCCTCCTGATAAAAACTTTACTTGATATCTCAGAGACGATGCATTCCAATCTTATATCACAACTTCTCAAATATTGATGTTGGCAATCCTTAGTGAATAAGTTTACAAGATTATCACTTGAATGAGTCTTTGAACATCTATCTCACCATTTTGTTGAAGATCATGTGTGAAAAATACTTTTGGTGAAATATGCTTTGTCCGACCTCCTTTGATTGTATCCTCCCTTCAATTGAGCTATATATTATTTCCGTATATGGTGGTTAGAATATCCTTTGCCAAAGGAAAATCACATAATTTCTGAATATGATAGATCATGATTCCAACCAAACACACTCCCGACTTACTTCATAGATCAATATTATTTCTGAATGGTTTGAAGAAGTGGTTACCAATGTTTGATTCTTTGAATGTCAAGATATTGTTGTGCCTCCATAAGTAAACAAATAGCTCATTTGCGATCGAGCTTTATGCAGATCAAATAAATATTTTGCATCTACATAATCAAATCATTTCTAACTCAGAGATTGATCATTTCAATTTTATACGTTGCTCGTCTTTTCTTCTCAAAGAAAATCACACATCTTCTATGTGTTGAGTCACTTGCTTTGTTAGTTTCTTGGCATAACTTGAATGATAATATGACAATCCCCTCACATAACTTTATATATATATATATATATATATATATATATCAAATAATCTTCTAGCATTTGCATAACCAACAATCTGTAAGTGCACCAA
>JAJOOR010037444.1:0-10054 GCA_036250505.1 Solanum acaule | reverse complement strand
CGATATATGCCGAGGAATTATTAGATAATTTACTGAAAGCTTAATTAACTTCCTCAGTTGCCTCTCTCTCTATTTATGTTTTCTCCTCCCTTTCCCCTGCAGTTTCTCTTTTATTTTCCGGTCATTAATTGATTTTACCATATTATATTATCAAATTAGATGTGTGTTCTTGGTGAATACCCTTTGATTTGATTTGGAGCATTATCCCCACCTCTCATACTGGATTGTATAATTGAAGAAAATTTTGAAGAAGCATCATTAAAGATTTATTTGAAGTCTGAAACTTGTTGGTAGTTTTTGAGAGGGTGTGGTTGATATTTGTTGCAAGTACTTGATATGTTGTACCCAAAAGTTGAGGTGATGCATGTTAGTTTTGGGATATATTTGATCCAAAACAAATGTTGACGGTATTTTTAGATAAAAATGTTAATTGATGCATTTGTGAATCATTTTTAATACGTTTCATTAGGAGGGTATATTTATCATGTTAAGCGTTTATAGATTGTGAGTCAAAAGTCTTCATTCAACTTTCTTTTTATAAAAATAAAAATAAAGATGTGCTCAATCAAATGGTGAAAAATAATTGGGATGACCAACCAATGAAGTAAGATGAAAAGAAAGTAAGGAATTAGGAATTTTACCAATTTGGTCTTTTATGTTTCATGAGTAGCATGCACTTAACAGTGTTTGATTCTTTAAATTTGTCAAGTGGACAAAAATGGTCTATTATATTCGAGTGTAGGTTTAAAATTAGTCTCCAATAAAATATTTATCGAATTATGTCCATAAGATTTGAAATTTTTTTGAAAAAAACGAATAAGAAAATTAGCGAGAGGATCAAAACTGGTAAAAAGCATACTTAAAGGACAATTTATCCATATGCATTAATCTCAATAGGCTTTAGAATATTTTATATAATTAACTTATCTATATACTAAGAGGGTGTTTATCAATTTTTTTAAGTAGTTTTCAGTCTTCAAGAGTGTTTGAATATTTTAACCGATTTTAATAAGTTAAAATAGGTATCTCTATTTTTCAGTTTTTAACTTAAAAGTTACTCAAGTTTGACTTCTTAAAAATTATTTTTTAAGCTAAGCCAAACAACCCTAAATAATTGAGAATAACAAAGGTTTTTTTTTTTTCAAATTTTGAGTCAAATATAGGTAAACTAGACATAATATTTTTTTAAGTGATAACTATCACAAATATTGGTACGACGACGATTAGTAAAAGGTTGATAATATATACACACATGTTTATACATTACATATATAGGCGATAAACTATCACAAATATTGATAGGATAGGACAACAATTAGTAAAAGGTTGATAATTTATAGAGACATGTTTATACATTACATTTGTGATTGCACTGCTTATACATACATATTGTCTGTGATTGCACTGCTTAGGCACGTTTACACTATGCTATGCTATTTATTTACATAATAGATGGTGGTGGTGCGACGTTGTAGTTGACAAAATACCTGCAATAGGAAGGAGAAGTGCTTAAAGTTGTGGATGTGCAGCGTAATAAGAATGGAGAGTATGGTTGGTTGTGACATACCGGGTGTCATGCATCTTTTGTGCAACATTATTCCAATTTCCCATAGAAGGCACATAGGCAAAAAAATAAATAGCAAGCTGAGGTTAACGTTGCTGCAGAAATTTCGTGGGAAATCAAATGTGAGAAAAGAAAGATTATTTTAGTAAGGTGGCAATAAGCAATTCAAACAGCAGAGTATATGTTCAGACTTTTTAGAGTAAATTTTCAGCTAGAAATTGAGGTTTAGTTACCAAAACCTATCGCCTTAAAAATTTATCAAACTAGACTTCAAAACTTGAGATAATTATAGCTACATTGCCCTGCTCTAATTGAAAAAAGTCTTTGCTATTAGTACCTTCTCTCTCAGCTTGTTGATTGAAGGATCAATTGGTGGTATAGGTGAAGGAGTTTTCACAGGCTGTCAGGTACTAACAGTGGAGGACGAGATGGGACAGTTGGTCTTCCTGCTGATATTGAATGAAGAGACGACGATTCCTCGAAAAAATTCCTTTTGTTGAGGGAAACGGGTCACCTTCTGTTGATACGTAAATAGTTGCTACAAACTCTCATATTATTATATGTAAAGAAATGTCATGTATATATAATGCTTCCATCGACGTAAAAAGGTAGCAACTATAAACATGTTTAGTTCCAAATGTATGTAAATGTTACGACGATGAATTTCTTTTCTATAATTTTATATCGAAACAAAGTTTAATAAAATATGGCATCTCCAATCTTTCATTAACATTTTGTTTATATCATATTTTTACACACCGCTTGATAAAAAATTGATCACTACCGCTCATAATACATGCTGCAAATAGATTCATATGTTCGTATTTAAGACTAGACAATTTTCTTCTAATAATGATGATCAACAATCTTCATGACCAGAGTTTTTCGATGCAAAATTTTGGAGTAGTATTCTTTTGATGTCAAAATTTCTAGCACAAATCACATTAGAAATGAAGGCTCTTTTAGAAGTAAACAAAATATAGTACTGCAGAAAAATCATTTGAAAGTGAAATCATCCATCTATGTTTATTCACAGAGAATGGATATCATGATTAAATATATATTTTGTTTTCACACAAACTACAAGTATTGCTAGTATAACTTATCCACTCTTTTGAAAAATTTCCTTGTCAACTTCAAAGGATTAAAAACTGCATATTCTTATAACATTGTCACTCGATCGTGTGTCATCAATTTCGAGAATAATTGCACACTCTGAGTACTCCGCTGTTAGAACATCTATGACAAGCATTTTTGGAAATATGCATTGATAACATGAACCTCCATCGTAATTGCAGCTATACAAATCATTCGGAGCCTAGAGTTACCAATGAGAAAAAGAATCAGAACCTGGACATCACCTTCTTGCAATGACCTTTACCTCCCCTTCTTAAGGCTTAACTCAAGAAACTACAGTCAATTTCTATGTTGCACAGACTCCAAGAAAAATTGGAGGAGAGATTATTCTTAGAGAATGTTAGCCTGAGACCTAATAAACGCAAGGTCAAAATCCGTACACCCAAATGACAACTCATTTTTCTCTCAATCGTACATCTATGTATTTTCCAAAAAAGAAATATGGACAAATGAGGCGGAAATATTAACTGTAGAAACAGACGTGAGAAAAGAAACGCGAATCTCAGCAATTACTTGTTTTGATTCTACATATTGATTGTTTTGAACTAAAAGCAAACTTTTGGGTGGAATATTCACATTATGTAGAATATCTTCACTCTCAATAGTTACATACAAAATTTAGGGTATTGCTCTTGAGGGACGGTTTTAACTTGAATTAATGAAGGGAAAAGTCTTGATCTGGGTAGAATGATCATAAATTGACATGGAGTTAGGATTTGAGTATAATTCGGATGGTTTTAGGTCATTTTTCCTTTATTGTTGTGTTTTATTATTGTTTTTAGACCAAGAACAAGTCAAAGCATTGCAAAAAGGGACAACTCGAACTCTTTAGAGTTTTCAAGGCTTGATTCGAGGTACGTGATGATTTTGTTTGTTTTCCAAAGTATGTATTGTGTGCATGTTAACTGCTTTGTAGTATTATTTGTTCGATACATGTGGGGGAAACTAAAAGGCTAATGTAAAATGACCTCATGTGATAATCTCGTGTGGTGAACCTGTTTATTTACTTGTGGTTTCAAATTGGTTGTTCATTGTGATTGTGATTGTGCATGTTGTTTGTGATTAATGGTTGGCTCAGGTACATAATACTAATGATTGACTCGCATACCACACATGGTATGAATCATTAATGGTTGGATCGGGTACCATGCCGATACACTAATCATTTGTGTATGGATTTCATAAGAGGATCAGGTATGTGCATTTTGTGATCATATGGGACATGTTTCACGTGCATGGGCCAAGTCAAGGTTGTGATTGAGGATATGTATTATGTTGTGTCTATTGGTATATGTGTTGACATGTATTATTATTTTGTAGTTACTTGTTTACAATCATATTTTGAAATTGACAGTATGATCCTACTAGTACACATTATGTATTGATATTGTACTTACTATTTTCTTGTTGAGTACAAGGCATATTCATGTGGTTGATACGAGAACTCAGTTGAGAGACACCTAACCTTCGAATCCAAGGGTAAGCTGCTCTTCTGGACTGCCATGGGTTCTTCTTCATTTCTTAGTGTATCTTTTCGGACTTAGACATTTCATAGACTTTAGTTTATTGTTTTCTAAGTTTTCGGGGTTCCATCCCCATTCTTGATTATTTAGAGTTATGGCTATGACTTTTCTATTCTAGAGAGTTAAATTTCGCGAATGGATTTTATTAAATGATGGAGTTTATGGAAACTCTAGTCTTTATCTATTTTTAACTGCTATTTCGTTGTTTTATTTCATGATTTAATTTCTATAGTGAATCTTGATTGGTTAAGTTGGGTTAGTAATTGATTTTTTCACCGAAAAATTAGTATGAGTGCCACTCATGACAAGATCGTGACAAATCCATCTATATATTTCGATAACTATAAGATCCTCAATAGCTATTTTGACTAATGATTCAAATCATTTCCATTATAATTTATCTGTATCTTAAAGTGAATTAATTAAGAGTTCTTTAAAAGTCAATCAAGAAAATAAGATAAAGAGATGGTATTAAATTTGCAAAATTATTTTTCTTATGATACAAGATATGTTGTTATGTGTTGAAACATTCTATGTTGACATGTTTGGGTTGGCTATCAATCTTCATTATATTAATGTCATAAGTTCAATTGATTGGTGTCATGACTTTGGGAGATTTATTACCTATTTAATATGTTATAACTTGAGTCAATTAATCTAAACCATTTATAAATTATACATTCAATCCTAGGAGCAAGCAACATAATTTGATCACACACTATTGCAAATAAAGATTTTTTTTAAAGCGTGAATTAATAAAAAAAAATTGTATATAAAACATATTTTTTCTACTCATTTCTTATTGAATCAGTTTATCAACAAAATGCACGATGACAAACAATTTTTTGCTAAAATAGTGCATTTTTTTTTTTAAAATTTCGTGTACAAACATTATTATTTTTTCTTTTCTAATCAATTCAATCAAAGTATCCGTGACAATAGCCGCTCAATATTATTGAATAGTAAATTTCAATCAAGATTAATCGTATCATTCTGTGCAGAACATGTATTTGAAAATTGAAAAGCAACCCTTAGATTTTGTCTTTTATTTCAAATATTCAAAAAAATAAAATATCATCCAAACATTATTCTATTAATACAATATTTTACACACCTCGTACAATTACAAATGGATGAGTTGAGGTGGTTGTTTCAACTAAGCTTAAAAAATCTCTGAAGTCTTGTTTAAGAGTCTTGAATATCATCTACAAGTTTCAACGTAAATAATTACTAAAAAGATAAAAATTACTAATAAAATTTTAAATTCAAATATTCAAAACATACTATCGGAGGTCCAAAAGTTGCTCAATTGAATATTCCTACCGTTTCCTATGAAAACCCCATTGATCAAATTTCCATGGTTATAACAGATTTTGTAAATGACCTCCAATCCCCACATTATTTGCCTAAAAAATAATTAAAATAAAATAATAAACAAATGTAACGACCTAATTTCCATCGTTATGGAAAAGCCAATGGAGAAAGAATTGGAGTCAGAAAACTTTTTCGTAGTAACTTGAAATTTCCTACCCTAGTCCAGATTTGGACGAAATCGGAGTCTTTAAGGTGTAGGGAAATCTGGTAACAATCGGGTGAATCATTTATGATTTTGATTACATGAGTAGTTAGATAACTCATAAAGGAATTGTACGACTTTACGGAATTGAATTCGGGCAAGTAGAGCTCCCGAAATCGATCTTAGCGTAAAAGGTATTTACTGAGCGTCGTGAGTTAGAGGTGTGTTGTGAAATGGGAATTTTGGAATTCTTGAAATAACTCTATGTCTCGAGAATGCCGCTTTGGCGCTGGGTTTTGCCGCTGTGGCGGGTTGGTGGCTGCTTTGGCGGGCCCGACACGAATTAAAGTCGTTAATAAACCCCTAAATGACCTCATTATGCACTTTTCAACTTTTTGAGCTAAGGAACGACCCCCAGGCGACTCTTACTCATTTTTCACCATTTTTTAGGCTAAAAGTAAGTTTTTTACTCCCCGAATCCGTTTTTCGATCCGTAGAACGTAATAGAATGGGTGAATATTAATTGGGGAGGGTTTTGTTATTGATTCTATGATGGAAAAGGCCCTAACTTGGGTATTAGGATCTTGGGTTTGGTCTAGGGTTATTGGGTTTGTTATAATCCGGATAATTAGACCTTTGATTGTTTATCCTTGCATATAAATTGTTGTTTGTAGACCTAGAACAAGCGGAAAGAATCTGAAAAGGGAAAATTCAAGTGCCTTAGGGGATTCAAGCTTGGATTCGAGGTAGGTGATGGTTGTGATTCTATGATTGTGTGATTTATGTTTGTTCTTGCTTCATTATGATACATGTATGCATGCGAATGTTGCATTATTGATCACACTTGTTGTAAATGAGGATAATTGAATAATTGTATGCCATGAATCACCTCTTGTTGTATGATTGTGAGAATATACATTGTGATTGTGATTGTCGTTTGTTGAATGGGCGGGTGTCACGATCCGACACACTAACTTGGATCGAATTGCCACGTTTCGACATAAACATGGGATCGGCTTCCACGTTCCGGCATAACTAACTTGGATCGAATTGACACGTTCCGACATAAACATGGGATCGGTTGCCACGTTCCGACATAACTAATTTGGATCGGATTGCCACGTTCCGGCATAACTAACTTGCATCGGATTGCCACGTTCCGGCATGCTAACTGTTTGGGTTTGGGTTTTATGAGAGGACCATTGAATTGGGTTCCGTGAGAAGACCATTGAATTGTGTTGTGTATCTACTTGTAATGAGTTCGTTCATATCTAATGATGATTGATATTGAAAGACAGTATGTTGCTCTAAATTGATATAATTGTGATATGTGAGAATTATGAAGTTGTTTATTGTTCGTATATGTTGATGATATTGTATGTGCTCGATATGTGCATGTGATTATATTGTTGTATTGACTAATGTATGTTACACTTAGTGGGATAGCCGCGTGATCCTACCAGTACACGGTGGTTGTGTACTGATACTGCACTTGCTCTTTCTTTGTTGAGTATAGGGCATCTTCAGGTGGCTATTGATAGACCCCAACTAGGTGACTATGAGCGTGATCGAATTCAAGGGTGAGCCAGTTCTTTCAGGCTGCCATGGATTTTTCTTGTTTAAGTCCACTATATTCGGACTCAGAATTTTTGTTTAAGGTGTTGTTTAGTTTTGGAGTTGTACCCCTTATTCTTAGACTTGTCGTTAGTAGAGTTTTTGTACATTGACTTTCAGGTTCTAGGTTAATTCTTCTGCATTTGTTAGTTATTGTTGAACTTTTGTTAGAGTTTATGGAAACTCTATTTTTTTCCTTAGTATTTGACTTATATGCCTTAGTTTTTAGATTGATTGCTTGATTTGGGTTGTAGTAGTCGTTCTCCCATCGGATGGTTAGTGTGGGTGTTAATCATGACGGTCTAGGTCGTGACAAAGTTGGTATCAGAGCCCTAGGTTCGTTGATCTCATTGTACCAAAACGAGTCTAGTAGAGTCTTGCGGAACGGTACGAAGACGCCTGTACTTTTCTTCGAGAGGCTATAGGACTTTAGGAAAAACTCACTTCCTTCTACTCCTTCGTGCTATGACTTGAATCCAATTGGTATCTAGGTGATACAAATTGATATCTTTCCTCTTTCACTCTATGGTCCGAATTAGAGCAACAAAAGTGGTAACACCATCACTAGCAAAAGAGGATGTGTATAGACTACTGACAGTCGAATAAAGTCGCTATTTGGAATAAGTATCCACTGCCTCAGATAGATGATTTTTTGATCAGTTGCAAGGTGCATCAATTTCCTCTAAGATTGATTTAAGGTCTGGTTACCATCAGTTAAAGATTGAGGCGATTAAGAATTGAGTTCGACCAAGTTCTATGATTGAAATTAGCAATTTTATGGGGCTCGCTAGCTACTATTGTCGCTTGTGGTATGAGTTGAGTCTAATTGGTATCTCCCAATTCCAATTGGTATCTCAACGAAGTGAACTAGACGTCGTGGTCACGACTGAGGGGCCACAAGCAAAGCAAATTGGAAACTG
This sequence comes from Solanum acaule, assembly GCA_036250505.1. Lineage (NCBI taxonomy): Eukaryota > Viridiplantae > Streptophyta > Magnoliopsida > Solanales > Solanaceae > Solanum > Solanum acaule. The sequence continues at coordinate 1,780 of JAJOOR010037444.1, read as the reverse complement.
AGCAGGTTCCAATTGGTATCTGGCCCTAGGGGTGGTATGAATGCATGGATGATCAGGAATGGTCATCCATGGAGCGAAATAATTAATTAAGAATTTGGACTTTTCTGTAAATTGTATCTTGGAAACTTTGAATGCGTGCTTTTGGTTGTCTGAATTAATCTGCGAATGCGAAGTTGTAATTGCTTGAATATGATGAGGTGATTATGTGCACAATAAATGTGTGTCTGAACTTTGATATGTACAATATATTGGCCTGGTCGTTGAAGTTATGCAAGTTCTAAATACTTGAGTATCGTGAAATTCGTTGTGAAAAGAAGATCCTGGCAAAGGATCGTGTGAGTGTTTGGGTGTATCCTGGGGATGTGTGGGTTGTGGTGCTGAATTGACAAGAATGAATTGGTTGGGTATCTGATATACCGTGAGTTTACGGTATTTCTAATACATTTCACTTACAAGTTGTGTGTGTCTAGGGCCTTTTTGTATTAGTTTTTATGTGATTTTATCATATTTTGCAGGAAAGATGTTCAGGCGCGGAAGTAAAGAGACGGCTGAAAGAAATGCCGAAAAGGGCATCTACGGAGGTGATCTACGGACCGTAGGTCCATTGACGCTCCGTAGGTGGTGGTCGTAGATCAGCAGGCAAGGCAAATCAGGGAAATCTGACCAAGTATGGAACCACGGTGGCCATTGACGGTTCGTAGATTAATCTACGGACCGTACTGTTAATCCATAGATTGATACTGCAAGGGTTCCAGTACCTGATTTTTGAAGATTCTAAGTGTGGAGCTACGGAGAAGGATTGACGGACCGTACTGCAGTTCCGTCATTTGCTTCAAAGAAGCTGATTTTTAGAAGCTGAAATATTTTTTAAGTCCTGGCTGACGGAAGGGACTCACGGACCGTAGATCCATTGACAGTCCGTGAGTCAGTCTCGTGGAATGAAGACGCGTGCCTGAACAAACTTTCCTTATTTTGTTTCCCTTTTAATTTAGGACTAGTTTTCTATAAATAGGGCATGTAAACCTCGTTTTTGAGGTTGGATTTTATTACTTTTATTCTAGTTCTTGATTTGGGAGAATAACTTGCAACTTTAACAATTATTAATTTCTTAAGATCGTTTTGAAGATTTTGGAGTTGCAATTCAAGTTGAATTTCTGAGTTTATTATTCTTCTTACGTAAGTTCATAATTCTTTCATCTAAAACAATGAATTGTGTTCATATGATTATGGGTAACTAAACTCCACAACTAGGGTTGTGGGAACCATTAGCGATTAACAAAGTATGAATAGTAAATAAGCAATTCTTGAATAGTGTGGTGCATGCATTGATAATTCTTTCATTTAGAAGTCTTTTTAGCAGTTGCAAACGTTAAAACTCGCCTTGTTGCTACTTGCCGGACCAAGGAGGTAATCAACAAGAAAGAAATTATCAACATAGATTTAGTGTGATACTATCTAATAAGCTAGTGTCGATTGGTAAGAAGTAATAACTAAGCCAAACATCGATGTGATGTCTAATATGAGGTAAAGGTAAGGGTTAGTAAATTATACACACGTAGCCGGACCAAGGTGCGGGGTGAAACTCTCTAGATGCCGGACCAAGGATTTAGAGATACCTAACTTATCACTTTGCATGTAGGACACTAGGAAAGGATTGCTATTACTAGGATTACTGCGTTATGAGCTTGTGTGAAACACGTATACCTTAGTTAATTCTCTCATCTTGATAACCAAAATTGACTTTTGATTACCGATTACTTATTGAATTCTTACAATTTGT
>JAJOOR010037443.1:0-11288 GCA_036250505.1 Solanum acaule | reverse complement strand
AATTAATTTTTTCTATAAAAAAATTTTTAACATGTAATTTATTTTTGGTAAAAAATTGAGGCCCCCCAAAATTGGGGGTCTAAGGTATATGCCTTATTTTTGGGGAAGTTTCCTGAATAATCCACTATAATAAACCTAATTATGTTTTGTAGCTATATTTTGCTTATTTACGGGTTGTAACTACAGTTTAAACTGTCTTGTTTGTATAATTCGCACGTTTGTATAATGCGTAGGTACATTTGTATAATTCAGTTATTTTTGTGTAAACTCGAAATAATGAATTTATACAATTACAAACATCAGAAGTGTAAACAATTATACAAATTATATTACACAATTCTGAATTATACAAAAGTTATATAAATTATATTATACAATTTCAAATTATACAAACGTGCGAATTATAAATATTAAAAATTTGAGCCGCGTAATTATAACTAAAAGTAGGCTGCAAATTATAATTAAGGCAAACTATAACTATGTTAACAAATTAACTAGTATATATTTACTTATACGCATAATTTTCCCTATTATTTATTGCATAGAGCCGGCCTGGTCAAGGGTTGGGTTAGGATGAGCTCATTGTTATTTGTTGGCGGACGATCAACATGAAAAAATTGATAATAAAATTTGTTTCCCATACTGTAATCAGAAAATTAAAGTATTTTACTTTTTATTTAAAATGAATTTGTTTGAAAGTAAAAATAATATTTCCCAAACCTTTGACTAACATATACTTAAGAAGCGAGGGAGGACCCAGCTTGGGGTCAAGAATCTAATCTCTTATTTGATAGGAAAAAAAAAAGAGAGTATGTATATATATATATATATATATATATATATATATAATGTTGAAATTTTTTTGATTAGATAATGTGTTTATTTCTATATATGTGTTGCCTTTCATGAAAAATCGTGAGTCGACCACTGATAAGATAGGCATATTATTTTTTTCCGCCGTGCTACGCACGCCCTATGGCGATTTCTATTTTTACACTTAATTATATGCCAAAAATTAAATATCTCTATCTATTATAAGGGTGTGTCAATGCTAAAATTATTGAAAGGGAAAAAGCGATGATTTAAAATACACTATTAAATAGTACAAAGGGTAAAATGTATTATTAAATAGTACATGGGGGTAAAATGTCCTTTTCAAAGTTTGGTAGCGTAACAACAATTTCGGCCAAAGTTGAAGTATTTTTCAGACCCTTTTCCCATTTTTTAAATATTTGTTTATTTCTATCCTTAATATTAAATAACTGCATAAAATAGTACTCCCTCCATTCCATATTAAGTTAATTTTTGAGGCATTTTCTATTTTTCAAATTAACTTAATTGTTCAGTTTTCAAGACTACTATTAGAGTGTTCTTCAAATTTTACCCTTCATTAGTTAGTATTGGATTAGTGATTAATTAATATTTAGTTATTTTAATCATAAATTTGACAATAATTAATAAGGGTAAAAATGAAAAAGTAGGTTCAATTTATGTCTTAATCTACTTTTCTTAAATGGTGTGAAACACCTCAAAAATTAACTTAATATGGAATGGAGGGAGTAGTAGTCAAATTTAAAGTTTCAAAGCATTATTAATAATGTTAGTTTAGTAAAATGCACCTCTAATTAATTTTTTAAGGAGTGTCATATCAAGAAGGGTCAAGTAATATCAACACATAGAGTAAGAGAGTGTAGAAAGATAAAAATATACGCATACATATACGCACACTTAATGCATTATTATATTGAAAAAGGGTCAAAAAAATAATATGAAATTTTAATTCATTAAAATATTATTCTACTTATAATGTTAATAAATTTAAAGAAATAGTTATAAATACCCAAGTTAATAAATAAATTAAATATAGTATAAAAAGGTATTACTTACATGTGATATAACAAGGTAAAATAAACAATACATAGGATAAAGGGGGAGTTTGATTATTGTTCAAAGTTGAGGGGGAGTTAGATTTTTAAAACAGAGTTAGGGTGAAAATGATTTTCACCTAATAAATTCTATGCTTTGAGAAATTACTATAGATAATTATAGGATAAATTAAGAACTAAAAGATAAGTTATTTCTTTATTTTCTAAATTTAACAAGTAAAAATGGACAGAGGGATAAACTTTGTACCTTGAACCGAAAAATTTGGACCATCATTTAAGCTATAGTCAAAGCTTTTTTTGTTGTTGTTGCAAATATACCATTTTGGAGCCACGTTAAACATACAAAGTTGTAAGAATTTGAGTTTGAAGTTTGGTTATAACAATCCTCATAGTCATTTTGAGTTTTTTTGTGTGCTTTTTCTATTTTGTGTCTTTTTTAACTTCTATATATCATTTGTGATCAATGAGAATGGTGACATGATTCTTGAGGTGATCAAATGTATATTATAGATGAGTTTTTCAATTTTGAAGGGTTGAAAGTTGAGAAGTTTGATCAAAGTCATCATTCTAAGTTAACAAGCTAGGATGCAAATTCTGACAACTCTGTTAGGTCCAGAAGATGAAATTTGACTTCGTTGGATTGTTGGTATGGATCCTAAGGCGATCGAGAGTGATTAATTCTTTGGTTAGATTCTTGAGTTTTAAGAAAATATGTTTGACTATGATCAACGTTCGATCAAGATGACCTCATATTGATAATTTGATAATTTCAACAAGTCAAGTATGTTATTTTCAAGTCAATCTACATATTTAATTTATTTTTATGGGGTTTTGATGAATCTAAAGATTCATCCAGTAATTTTTGGTTATAAATAATCACAATTGAATTGTTTTCTTCTAGTACATATGACGTCTTCTTTGAGTCAGATATACCCTCAATTTTTGAAGGTAAACTAAAGTATGACGTCACAATCTTGATCCTGTAGAAGTGACCCTCTTGGATTCGAGTTTCGTTCATGATTGTGCTTTGCAATTGCAGGGTAGGCTTATTCGCAAAGAATCGACTCCGCGTGCTATGTTCATGACGGTCCATCATGTTCCGGGACCACTTGAGAAGAATTTAAAATTTTATTTTCGAACTCAGATTTCATAACTTAATTTTGGGAGATTTAGAGCTCGATTGGGAACAATTTCAATAGTATTTTAATTTTATTTTCACAGGGCAAAATTCTAGCCTCTATTTATATTCCCCTCCCCCGCGCTAATTTATCATTTAATTAGTGATTTAATTGATATTTATTATTGAGATTTATTTACCCAAAGTGAGACTTATGCAAATTTTTAATATGGGGGTTGATTAACGATATGTTTTGTCTAATTTTTTATTTGTGAGTTTTCTAACTCATGAATAAATCAATTTTGAAAGAAATTTCAAATTCAACACAAGGGCTTAAAGTTGAATTTTTTAATCCCGATTTTAAGTTGAATTTTAATATGACAATATGGTGTCTACGTACTTGAAACTCACGTGGATTATATATTTAATTACATTGGAAAAATTCGAAGACTTGTAGAAGGACAAATTCATAATTTATTTTTTTGAACTCCGTTTAAGGTAAATTAAGACTTTCTTCGACCCTTTATAGATCATTACTATGTTGATTGACTGAATTAATGGATAATGAATTATGAAGATTATATATAAATGAGATGATGAACATTTATGAGGGTATGCCACGATGTGGATAATTTGATTATTTCTTAACTGTTAGATAATTTCATGGCTAGTTAACATGTTTATCCATATATTGATTTATATGTGACTTATCTTGCTTATTCGATTTATAATTAACACTTTACTCTTTTTTGTAGATTCAAAGTCGAAATATGGTAATATATTGTAATAATTATTGATTTTGTTAATGTATCTCATATGAAATCCTTGCATGAAATATAAGATTGAAAGTAAAGTTAAGATCGAGATGAGTTGATTGACTTCTATGAAATGTGTAACTCATATGTTTGTCTTATTTATTTGGAATCGTTTTTGCACATCAGCATAAATATATCATTGAGATCAAAACAACTCACCTATAAATATTATATTATTATATATTGATAAGAGTTACACATCTACATGTTTATATATGAATTGGAGTTGCACACTTGTATGATATATAAACCTCATGAGTCTCTCATGGATCCTAATTATACGACAGAGGAAACGACATATGCAACATATACATTTGCATTTCATTACATCATGCATCATTATATTGGATATTAATTTTGGGTGATTAAATGGATAAGTGATTATGAATATGGCTTATTAGAATCTTTGATTTTATATATTTGAATTTTGATATTGTTTTTGAGCTGATTGAGGTTGTCTTTAGTTACTAGTAAATCTTTGAATTAAAGTTTTATATTGATATCTGTAAGGTAGTGTTAGAAAGAGCAATGAGGCTTGATTGTTGTAATCGCATCATTTAAGGGCTATTCGGTGATACTCCTGAGTACATGTGTTTTTTTGTATTCACACTTACTTTCTGAACCCGTATTGTGTAGATTCTGAGTCTAATATTAGCTGTAGGTGATCCTCACTACTAGTTGGTGTTCACTAATGTGTTAGAGTTAGCTGCTTGACTGTTTCGTAATATTTATGCTTCTTTATCTTTTATTTATTTTCTGTATGTACTTTCATAGTTTCATTGTAGTACTTTTGGATCGTATTCGTGTATCTTAGAAGCTTGTATCCATGTAACTAGGTTTTTTGGGGCTGTAAATTGTCTTATTTAGCATTTTTGTATTGATTCATGAAAAACTTGATTTTGAGACTTATTTTTACTTCTTAATTACTTATATTCTGCGTGTTTTAACTAATTGATTTGATAAAGATTAACTTATCTATAAGTGGGATTGGGATAAATGCCATCATGATCTCAATTTTTTATCGTGACATTGTCAAACTTTGAATATTTTTAACTGAATTGTGGTCTTATGAAAGCCAAACACTAGACGTTCTTTTAATGAAGTTAATTTAACTTAACTTGCCAAGGCCAACTTAAGATATTTCTAACTGAAGTTGTGGCCTTGACAAAGCCAAACTTCAAACATTTTTATGACATTGTGGCTTTGCAAGATCAAACTTTAGGTACTAAATGAATGAACTTCGAACATATGATAAGTTTTTTTGGTAATAAACTGTGAATATATTACCTCGACAATCAAAAAAAATAACAATCTAAAGAGCACACAAGTTCCAATCCCCTTTCAGAAAGGTTATTGGACTGCTAGTGCCTCAGTAATCAACTTTACATTTTTGTCTCCCTATCCTTCTATTTGTTGTATTAAGTTCCTACAACTATAAGCTCTTCTTGTACTCATTTGGCTTCCTATTCTTTCCTTCACCTCCTTTTGTATTTGATTGCCCACTTCTTCGGCTTGGATTATTAGGTTCCTTAATATTTTCCAATTTCTAGCTTTCCAAGTTTGATATATCAATGCTTGCCACGTCCTTGTGGAACTTTTTCCAGTTCCTCCTTTTTAGCCATTGCAAAGTTTGTTTGACTGTTTGACGTTGAAAAGAAATCCCCGACCATCTGGCCAAAGCTTGTTGTACTCCTCCAGTCCATGTACAATCAACAAGTAAGTGTTGCTGCATCTCCACCTGGTCGTCCACACATAGGTTACACTTCTCATCTCCAGCTAGCATGTTTAGCCTTTGGAGTCTTTCCTTGGTGAGTAATCTGTTCTGGTAGGCCAGCCAAACTATGAACCTGTGTCTAGGCATCATAATAGAATTCCAAACTAGGTCCGCCTCTTGCATTCTCTCATGTCTTCCTATCATCGCATTGTAACTTTGAGTGACTGAATATTCTCCATTCGCAGTCAATAAATACACACCATTGGAAAACCAGTGTACCATGCCTCTTTTGAGTGGGTTAATCTTCTTCCAATACCAACTACAATCTTCAGGAACCTGATGCTCTCAAATGTCTGTGTCCTGATTTTTCATATATATTCCATGCACCCATTTGACCCATAAGGCATCCTTCTTCCTAGAAAGCTGCCATATAAGCTTCCCCACAGAGGCAATATTCCATTGTTTGTTGTTCTTGATGCTCAGACCCCCATACTTCTTTGGTGCACACATTGTGTCCCAAGAAACCAAAGCAATCTTCCTTTTATTGGTTGTGCATCCCCATAAGAAATCTCTGCAGATCTTGTCCATCTTCTTGAGTATACATTGTGGTAGTATAAACACTGCTCCCCAATAATTATATTTGGAAAATAAGACTGCTATAATGATCTGAAGTCTTCCTGCATACGACAATGATTTAGAATAACTCGTGGTTACTTTGTTGGTTATCTTCTCCACCAGTACATGACAATCAACTTTGCTCCACTTCTTTGATGAAAGTGGTAAACCCAGATATGTGATTGGTAATGTTCCAGCCAAGAACCCTGTCAGCCTAAGAAACTTCTTCTTTGTTTCATCATTTACCCCAGCACAATAGAATCTAGATTTATCATTAATCGCCACCAATCCAGTAGCATCAGTAAAATGGTTTAATACCTCCATCACTCTTGTGATAGATTTCTCATGTGCTTTGCATAATATCATCAAGTCATCTGCAAAGATCAGATGAGTGAGTTTAGTTCTTTTGCACATTGGATGAAACCTGAAATCTGATAGCTCACTCATTTTATTCAAACTTCTTGTAAGATACTCCATCACTAGTACAAAGAGTAAGTGGGACATTGGGTCACTTTGTCTTAATCCTCTTCTCCCCTCAAAGTATCCAAACCCATCCCCATTAACCTTCACAGTAAATTTTGTTATTGTGACACAAGTCATCACTAAACTAGTGAAAGAGTCTGGAAACCCATATCCTTGCAGTGCTTCTTGAATGAAGTCCCAACTTACCATGTCATACGCCTTCCTGAGATCAATATTCATTAGGCATCTAGGTGTAACTTTTCTATTATAATGCCTAAGAATATCATGACATATCAATACATTGTGGACTAGTGATCGACCCTCTACAAATGCTGCTTGATTTTCTGCTACAATGCATGCTACAACCCTTGTTATTCTAAGGCAAATCAACTTCTAAATGCACTTATAAAGCACATTACAACATGAAATAGGCCTAAGTTACCCTGCATTCTGGGGTACAGTTATCTTAGGGATCAGTGAAATCATTGTTGCATTAAGTTGTTTGCGTAATTTGCCTGTATGGAAAAACTCCAAAATTTCCTTTGTCACATCCTTGCCGATTATTCCCCAAGCAGCTTGGAAAAAATCACTACCATAGCCGTCTGGTCCAGGGCTCTTGTTCTTATCTATACTGAACATGGCCTGCTTCACCTCCTTTTCAGTGTAAGGTCTGATCAACTCAAATTGTTTTGTGATGTCTAGGATTCTTCCAGCCTTAAGAAAACTATTGAAAGCTCGAACTCTGTGGATTTGCTTCCTTCCTAAAAGTTCAGTATAGTAATCGACCATAATTGTTGCAATAGCTTCCTGTTCATGTTGGATCACTCCATGTTTATCCTCCAGCCGAGTTATTGCATGTTGTAGTCTTCTATGCTTGATGACCGAGAATAAGTACTTTGTGTTATCATCCCCCAATTTAATCCAAGTAGCTTTGCTTCTTTGCTGTGGAAAAATCTCTGCCATGTAGGATGACTATCTGAACTTTGCATACTTCTCTTTCTCTTCCTGTTGTAGATAACTATCAGTTGGTTGGTTGGCATTGGAGGGCTTGTTGGACTTGTAGCAGGGCCTGTGTATCCTCATTGGCTTCCTCTACTATGTTCCTGACATGCTATTTATTTAGTCCGACCAATTTTCTTTGAAGCTCCTTTAGTTTCCTTGTTATTTGAAACATCGTGCACCCTAGACTACATTGACTCCAAACCTCCTCCACTATACCAGGAAAGTTAAGATGTTTCGACCACGTATTATAATACTTGAAAGCTTTCCTCTTAGGCTTCACATTTGATTTCAATGCAATATGGATAGGACTATGATCACTCACACCTTCTGGCAAGAAATTTACTAAATAATCAGGCATGTTGTCCATCCATTCTCTGTTGACCAATGCCCAGTCTATCTTAGACCAAATTATGTTGTCCCCCTACTTGTCACTCCATGTGTATCTACTTCCACAATATGGAAGTTCAATCCGCACTTCACCACACATTCATTGAAGTCCTCAAATTCCCCCCATAGTGATAGGATTCCCTCCAATTCTATCGTCCTGGTTAACACTGAATTGAAATCTCCAGTGATCAACCAAGGTAGTGTTTGTCCTTGATTTGTCACTGATAAATAATTCCATAACGCTATCCTACCCTCTTTGCTATTGTGCCCATAGATCACAGTAAGATAGAATCTGGTTCGTCCACAAATATTCAGAATCTCACATGTCACAGCCTGGTCCATCATACTCATAACAATAGTCTGAAAGTAATCTGGCCTCCAAGTTACCCAAATCCTTCCATTGTAATGATGCTCCAGGTTTGTAATAAACTCCCATCCAAGAAACATACTTTGTGTTATTCGTCCTACTTATATTTATTTTTGTCTCCACCATACCCACTATTCCTGCATTTATTTTATTGCAAAGGAGCTTCACCTCCTTTTGCTTATTTGACCCGTTAAGGCCTCGCACATTCCATACTAGAAAACTACCCATTAGGTGGATGTATACGACTCCCATCCATTTCTTCACTTTGTGGAACCATCACAATTGTATCCCCTTATTAAGTATCTGGAAACCATTCCCTGTTTTTTGCCCTGTTGTTCTTTATATGTATTGTGCCCTTACAGCCTTCTGTGGTGTTACCCATATAGGTTGGCCTTCTGTAGTTCCTTCGTTGTGTATCTCCTTACTAGATCTCTAGGCAACTCTTTGGTGAGTCCTCCCTTCCCCTTCCGGTGATTTTTGTATCTCTTGCGTCGTATTTTTTGTTCCTGTTCCCCTCATAACTTCCTTATCTCCCTGTTAATTCATATAATAAATTGCCAAGATCAAATTCAGACAATTTTTTACTATAGGTCTTGGCAAGAAAAACTTCTGATATATACCAATTGCATTTCATACATTTTGACATGAAGTGTGTGTGTATGTATATATATAACCACACTTTATATATTTTTGTATGAAGCCTAGGACAATAATTTTTTATCCACAACATTTGTTATTCTAATTTTAACAATATAGCACATGATTCAACACCCAAAACTATTGTTGTGTAGTGGATTTGGGGCATTGTTGATGCTTAAAATCTAGAATTGGTGTATGCTCTTTAGTGCATTTTAGTACATTTAATGTGTATTTATAGTTGTTTTGCAGGAAAAATAGAATTTGATGGCTATGTGTTGAAAAACATATAGTGTGGACAATTTTTGATAATAAACAAGCCATTCTACGAATCGTGGTTTGGTCCACGAGTCATAGATGACAATCCTAACTGATTATAGAATTTTGAATTTTTTTTTGAATCTTACGAGTATGCAGTACGAGTCATAGAAGGGCTTATGATCCGTCAATGAAGTTCATGTTTGAGATTCAGAAGATGGACACAAATGTCTGACTTCTACGAAGGAATAGTAGAAGTCGTAGAAGCTTTTACCGGCTGCAGTTCTTGTCTATGGAGAAATTTCTCAGACTATGCATTCACTATCATTTACGAGTAGGTTCCTCAAACCGTTAAAGTAACCACGAATCGTAAAGCCCGTCGGTAGAAGTTGTCGAACACTATTTTTCTAGTTTGTTTTGGATAAGTTTTTAGTGTCTATAAATACTTTCTAGATTTTCTTTTACAATTTATGCTCAATGTATGTTCTAAAAACGCAAGGAAACAATTACTTTGAGTTTGTTCTTGAATTTGGAGAGATTTCACACTTTGATTGTTGACTTTTGCTTTTGAAGTTTAATTCAAGATTTTGAGTTTTTTCATCTTGTAGTGCATGATTCCGATTAACTAAATTATCATTGATGGTTGCCATACAAGCCTGAGTAGCTAAATCCACAACCAGGATTGTGGAAATCATGAAGAATTAACAAAGTTGACTTAATACTTAGTAAACCTTAAAAAATGTGAATGCATGTATTGTTTTTCCCTTCGCTTTGATTGCTTTTTAATGAGTTCACACCTTAGGACTCATCTTATTTTTCCTTGTTGGACCAAATGGGTAACGAATGGGAAAACAAATAATACAACGGAGATTTGAGGCTACCAACCCTCATCTAATAACTTGACCTTGTATGAGAATAGCTAATTTGGGATCAATAGTACGAGTTAGTAAAGTAAACACCCATAGACGGACCAAGTTGCACAGTGATATTCACTCATTTAGGGGACCAACCACTTAGGTGAACTTAACTTACCGATCTTGCATGCTACACTAAAAAAATGTTACTAATATCTAGTCTTACTAAGTTATGACTTCATGGGGATCACAAAACCTTAGTTTCATCTATCATTAATTCAAAACTCGTTTAATTGATATTTGTTTACTTGCTTTTTGTGAAGATTATAGACACTGCTTGTTACACAAATTCCTGCTTTCGAAAATAATTCGACTAGGGGCATAAATAATCGCAATTAAACTAGGTCCAAACCATATTTCCTGTGAAATCGACCCTAGTTTTGATTAGATTCTATATGTGAACATCAACCACTTTATACTTCTATTGTAATCTGAACATATCATTATCTCAAATGTGCTTACATTTGAAACATAAATTCTAAATATCATACAAAACAAATCCACAATCATTAATTTGTCATAATACCAACATCCTTTTTTAAAAAAATCATTTTGCAACAAGGTAAATTGCCATTATTTTCAGCATTTTTTTTAAAAAAAAAATAGCACACACTTAATTTAAATTTATTTTTCATATCCAAAATTCAAAACCCACTTCTTTAAAGTTAATTGTTCAAATCATCAATTGTAAATAGTTTCGGAAATTTTTTTTGTTCAATAATTAAGAAGAAGAGAGGAAGAAAAAAAAAAGAAACAATTTTATATGAAGTTATTTATATTTGATTGTCAATTAAACTTTTTGAAAACATAGGTATATAAATTAAAAGAAGCAACTAGGTGCACGCAATTCTTTTTACCTTTAAATGGTATTCAAAATTGCATCATAAAGTCTTTAACAAATAGACAATAAAGGAGATGATAATTATAGTATGTTGTAAGACCATAAAACATAAGAAAAGCATGCCATAAAAACTATACAGAAATAGCAATAAATGTAGTGTATTATTTATGTGCAATATATTATTGCTAACATATATATATATATATACTTTTATTAAACCCTATTATAAGGACTAATGTATTAGGCTTAGATTGATTAAAAGAAAATAGAATGA
>JAJOOR010037442.1:0-11847 GCA_036250505.1 Solanum acaule | reverse complement strand
CGGGTATATTGGGTCCTCTCGATGGGGCGTATACATCGAACTCCACATTTAGCTCATGTGGTTTTATTGTCGGTTATTAGTAGCTCCCACAGTTCAGTTAGACTCTATTGCATTGACCACATTTACAGTTCATTCAGTATTCAGTCAGCATGTTATAAATTGGTCACTGCATTTAGTTATCTCAGCATTCAGTATTTATATCATGTTCAGATTATGTCATTGCTTATTTGCTTTGTTCAGTTATGATGTTATTTCAGCTTTACTCTATCCTGCATGCTCAGTACCTTTCAAGTACTGACGCATATGTGTGCTACATCTTCTCATGATGTAGGTTCAGGTTCTCAGCATCCAGATCACGCTTAGATCGGTTCCCGATCATCAGTTCAGTAGCATTAGTGGTGAGTCCTCATTCTTCGAGGACTAGTGATATGTTTATCTTTATCGCTTTCAGTCTTTTAGTTTCAGTTTTGCTAGATCTAGTTGTGGCATGTCCCAACATTTCTAGTCAGTTTAGAGGCTTATTTCAGACATAGTTTGATTCGGCTTAGTATTGAGTTAATATATTCCTTGTATTAAACTCATCAGTTTTCATTTATCTCAGTTATAGTATATGGGTATTCTCCATCTTTTCATTTTTATTTATGATTTAGCTTCCGCATCAGTTTATTATCTTTAGTATGTTCATGATCATGCCAGCAGGGTTAGCTTGGGATCACTTGTGGTCCTAGGTCCCGTGACAGATGTACAGTCAAAATGGTTGAAAGAAGACTTCAAGGCCTTTCATTTGGTTGCTATTAAGCAACAAAATTCTTCATTTATTAGGAGGTATGATTGATTGAATTTAATACTTGAATGAACTTACACGAAAAACTTAATCGTTAGGGAACCTTTCAACTCGACTTTGTGCTAATGATTCATTATGACCTAAACTCACATCCAAAGCACTTCTAATACTTAGGAATGAACCGTAATATATATTAATAAGCAGTATATCACCCGACCCAAGTTGATACTCTTACGACTACCAATTTGGATTTTAAGAGTAAAATTACAAGGTGTTACAAGCATAACCTGAGAAAAATTGAGTGACATATATAATTTCAAAATTCAAATATCTTATATCGCCTTATTATATTCTCTGTATAACTTCAATATATCTAATTCTGCAAATAAATGAAAGGTTTTTTTAAACAAAAAACATAACAATCAATCGTCAATGGAAAAACTCTTTCAATAATGTCTGATTTCTTAAAAGGAGTATTATTCCAGAGATAAAAAGACAAACTTCTATGCAATAATTTTAAAATGAGGGGAAATTTTTTAAAAATTAAATGTTCAACGATTTTGGTATTTTGTACCAAGTCACATAAATTTATATCAACACATTGACGTATTAATGAAAAGATATTTGACCAAATAATTATTTTTCATTTTGAGATAAACTACATTGACCATAAATTTATAACTTTTCCAGAAATGCTAAAAAATATAATCAATTGTTCTTTTTGGAAATATTAATAATTTTTTTATTGTAAGCAAATGCAATCTAGAGTTATAAAGTATAATCTAAAATAGTCCAATTTCGTATTATGAAAATTAGTAAGTATGATTTTGAAATATAAATTCAAAATTTGGGCTCAATCTTGAAATTTAAAATGTTCACACCTTACCCTAATTTTGAGTCAATTTCAAAATTCTACATTTTTTTTGCACATCAATCAAATTTTTGAGACTATATATAAATGTGCATAGTCAGATATTGTAAGTACATGATATTTTATGCAAGTTGAGACTCTTTACATAAGATATACAACAACACCTTTTTTTCTAAATTTATATTTTGGCCTCACCTTGTGTGTGTGTTGTAGTTCTTCTGAGGGGAAAGAAAAAAGGTAGAGAAACTAATCTAAATCATTGATTTAGCTCCTTTTTTGTTGATAGATCTACTAAGATTTTTGTTTTTTCTTCTTTACAAGGTGAGATCTTTTAGAGAATGGAGAATGTCTTTTTTATTCTTTTTTTGTATCTTTTTTACTGTAAAATGTTGTTGTTGTTCTATTTTTGTAGGATGAAGCGATTTGAAGATGATGTACCTGATAACCCTCTATTTAAGAGGTTATTTGGTTCTTCCCCTAGAGAATCGTAAGCTCTCTCTCTAGTGATGTTTATGTACATGACTATCAGAAACTTTTGTTTTTTTCCCAAGTTAAACATTGATTTTAAGTGAATGAAAATGTGTATTAACCACTACTTGAATTTGAGAACAATACAAGTTGGCTTAATTTGTGTAGATACTCGACTAACAACTTGTTCCACTAATGTTTTTTTCCCAAGTTAAACATTGATTTAAAGTGAATGAAAATGTATATTAACCACTACTTGAATTTGAGAACAATACAAGTTGGCTTAATTTGTGTAGATACTCGAATAACAACTTGTTCCACTTGAGCTTAGAAACACATGATAAAAAAAATTTTATTAGACATTTTCAATTTAAAATTTCTAAAAACTTTTGTGTGTGTGTTTTAAGTGTCAATTACATAGATATGTTAATCATTATAAATATGAATGCTCCTTTAATTATACCCAAGTTGTAAGTAAATTTAATTCACCTAGACACTCAAACTACAACTTGTTCCAATTGAACACATGATAAAGTGTCCTTATTTAAGACTTTCAGTTCAAATTTTAGAAAACCTTTTAAAGTTGTTTTTAAGTATCAATTATATAGATATCGTAACCAATTAAAATATTTTACCTCATTTAGTTATACACATTAGCCTCAATAAGCTGTAAAATTTCAAGCATTTGAGCTCCAATCTTCCATAATTTCACCCACTTAATTTATTATTAGATCACACTTATAATTACATAAATACATTGACCATTTAATTTAGTATATATGCCTTTTTATTTTTTTCGGATGAATTAGGTATGATCAATCACAGGTTCGTGAAAGTGGTTTGGGCGGAAGAGGAGGTGGGCAGGTGGCACTCGCAGAGCTAGCAAAGATGAAGGTGGTTCTAGTGCTAGTAAATTTGACTTTGAACAAGCAATCAGTTTAGTGAACAAAATAAAGGTTAGATATTTGTTATCTTATTATTTTAATAATAAAGGTCGTCTGCCTTTTTGTTCTTCAGAAAACTTTAATCTTAACTTACCACTTGTAACTTCTTGCAGAAACGTTTAGAAAATGATCATGACTACAAATCCTTCATAAATATTTTGAGTGTGTATAGGAAGGAGAACAAGGACATCAAATAGGTGTACCATGAGGTGATAAAACATTTATAATTTGGATTCACAGATGTTATATACACAACAACCTTCATGCTTCTGTTTTTGTTACTTTTATATGTGTAGGTTGCCATAATTCTCAATGAACATCCAGATTTGCTAGATGAGTGCACTATGTTCTTGTTAAATTCAAGTATTAATTTCGACAACAATACAACATTGATGAGGTTACATAAAGAGCAAAAAAAAGACGCGTGCTGAAAAAGAGAATATGGGTAAAAGAACTCACAATGAGGATTATAAAGAACCTGATAATCAAAACAAAGATGCATTGAACTTTGAGTTCATGGTTAGCATTGTTTGAAAACTTGTATTTGATTAGTATGATTTTTAATATAAATTGATTAATTTTTTCAGACACACATGGCAAAGAGTTCACTTTTTGTGAAAAGGTAAAGGAAAGAGTAAGAAGTCAAGCTGATTATCAGACATTCCTAAAATGTCTTTATATTTATAGCAAGGAAATAATTACAAGAGAGCAGTTACAAATATTGGTATGTGTATCATGCATCTAATCTATCATTTTTTTAATCCTTTATGACAATAATCTTTGTTTACAATTTCTTCTATCAATGGTTTGGTGGCAAATCATAGGCTAGACAAGCGGTATACACTGAACACCAATATTGTAAGGAATAAATTTTTGCAACTATGATGATGTACAAGTTGGTGTGGTTATTGTTGTTTAAGAATACGATAGATTTGAAAGCATGAAAGATACTCATTTCAGGTTGCTAATACACTTGGAAAATATCATGAGCTTATGGAGGGTTTCAATGAATTTATAGAGCGTTATGAACGAGTTGGTAAGTCATGATAGTAAATTTCATTGTGAAAATCAATTTTTATTTCGATTCGTTATTGCTTTTGTAGTTGAATTTTTTGCTAAGTGGGATGAAGAGCAAGACAATGATCAAGATGAGGAACCTCCACAAAGAATTAATCTTGAAGAAGTTGTCACCTTTGTGAAGAAAGTAAAGGTTATTCTTCTGTCTTCTCATTTAGTTAATAATTATCTTCTCATTTTTTTATCATGTACATGCATTGTACGTATATCTCATGACAATTAGTATCATAAAATTTATATTTTAAGCACTTGTATTATCGATGGTGTAGCTACATTGACCCAAGGGTGGTCACTTGAACATCCTTCCTAGAAAAATTATATTGTACATATAAAAAATAATATTGTGCATACGAGTTAAAACACCTTTTTAAAGATATATACTAAAGTTCTGAACACCCTTGACAAAATTTGCAGCTTCTCCGCTGTATCTTATAAAGTTAATTTAAAGACTAAAAGAACAAGAAAAAGTGTGTATTTTGAAATATTTCTAGTTTTTAATGTGAATTTGAACTATTGAGATTAAAACACCTGGAAATTTGAGTTCTAACTTCAATATTGCGGTTATAACTTTGTGCAGGAGCGTTTTCAAAATGATGATCATGTGTACAAATCCTTCTTAGACATTCTGAAGATGTACAAAGAGGAGCACAACAAGAACATCAATGATGTCTACCATGAGGTTATATTAGTTTCATCCTTTGTTTTCCTTCTTATATATAGTTATAAGAGAATAATTTCATTAGTAATTATTTATACACTAGGTAAATCACCCGCGCTTCGCGCAGTGGTGAACTACCTCAATAAGCTTATCCATGATCATATTGATTTTGTTTTCAAGTGAGTACACTAAATTATCAAGAATATTTTATCCAAAGATTAATTATAATAGTTTTTTAGTCCTGCAACTAAAAAGATTTAATTCTAAGTCTAAATACATTTTATTATTAATCCTTTGTTTTACTCTACATTTTTCATCACCTTAGTTGTGAATCCTCGGATATAAACATTTTATTCATCTTTCCAAAAAGAAATATAAACATTTTATTCATCAATTTCGAGTGTTTCTCTTATAAGATTTTTGCATACACTAACAAATGTTGTGCATGTTATTGAATTCGTTGTGTACTTGATCAATTTAATAAAAACTCAAAAGCACATCTCTTGAAGTTTGATAAAATAACATATGAAGAAAAAATTATTTGGATTAAATGGTGTCTCAACAAGTCCTCTTACTCAAATTCATTCACCGCCGATGACACTAATTTGCTAGCCACAAAACATTATTTTTTGCTAATGCTGATGCTTCTTGCAATATGGCTACCCCTATTTATTTTCATATTTAACATTGTCCGGCACTCAACATCCTTTGTATCTCAACTTATATGAAATTTAAAACACGTAATGGAGTTGCAATTCCTCAAAAAGCACATCTAATTTCATTAGTGCTAAAACTTGTAATAGAGTTGCAATATAAAATTCCTCTAATATTGCCTTAATAATCCTTCCAAAGGTGGACAAAAAGGAATAAGAATATTATTTTACCTATCTTTTAACTAAATGAAATAATGAAAAGTAAATCGTGAATAAGTCCCTCAAGGATTATAAATCAGACAGTTATTTATTTGTTATCTTTTCCTCCCCTTTCTCCAATAGGTCATGATATTGGGCATATTTATATGCCTAAAATCCAAATAAAATCCTTACTTTAGCTAAGTTCAAGGACACTTTCCCATTGTATCAATAATGTTTGGGTCGTGTTAATGCATTGATTAACCAATCTGTTTAGTTGGTTGCAGGTTTGGAAGCAAGGGAAAGAGGCACAAAAGTAACAGGAAGTGAAGCGATTGTGGGTCGGATCACAAAAGCACAAAAGACAAAGTTGCAAAGGAGCGAAAGGAAGTTCAAATTGAGAAAATCTCTAGCTTTGTATCCTCTCTGCATTACAGAGAGGGAATTCATTATTTCACTTCTGAGGTTGCTGAGACAGAGGATTATGTATCCTCTCCGTGGCACGGAGAGGAGGATTTTAGGAAG
The DNA here is from genome assembly GCA_036250505.1 of Solanum acaule. Classification (NCBI taxonomy): domain Eukaryota; kingdom Viridiplantae; phylum Streptophyta; class Magnoliopsida; order Solanales; family Solanaceae; genus Solanum; species Solanum acaule. Next base: position 5,669 of record JAJOOR010037442.1, on the reverse strand, counting down.
CAAGGAAGGTCTGTATCGACTGTGCATCACGTACCTACAATCCAATTTTCAGCCGATCTTTTTCCAACTATAAATAAACTTGAGTTTTGTTAATTTAATTATTCTTTTTCTGGTTTATGGAGAACGACGACTTGGATGAATTTGTACTTCAATTTTATTGTTCATTCCTTCTCTTTTCATCCATTGATTTCTCGTATGATTATTGAATAATCAAAGATTGAGAATCAAATTATGATTAGCTAATTTCTCTTATTTCGGGGCTGTAGCTACAGACGATTGTTTAGTATTGAATTTTATGGATGGAAGTTGGTTATCACATAAATTTCCTCTTTTATTCTTATTTTAGTATTTTATGATTGGTCACCATTGATATAAATTCATTGTCTAATTTAAACTCGAGAGAGGAATAGAAGGATTGACGTGGACAAGAGGAGCATGATCTTCTCTAGAAACTAAGGTTGATTTGTATCTAGGATAGAGATATACCTATAAACCTTTCTTGATTACTCAACAAGATGAAAACTCAATGCTCCACAATTGGTTCGGTCTATCCCCTCTCAATGATGTAGTTAGACTCCCAATTGTGGTAGGTGATGAGTGGTGCACTAATTTGGTACTCTTTTCTTGTGATTTTGTGGAACTTAAAGTAGAGAAAGAGGCTAATTATCCTTTGAATAATTCAGAATGGATTAGAATCTTCATTGGTAGCGGAAGTTAAGGAAAAACAGGATAGCAATCCTATATTACTTCAATTGGAAGGTGCGGTTCATCAGCAAAAAATTAAGGTTTTCTCCCAACGGGGAGATGGTGTACTTCGTTAACAGGGTCGTTTATGTGTTCCAAATGTGGGTGAGTTAAGACAGCAGATCCTTACATAAGCCCATAATTCCAGATATTCTATTCATCAGGGTGCCACTAAAATGTATCGTGATCTACGGGAAGTCTATTGGTGGAATGGTATGAAGAGGGACATCACAGATTTTGTGGCTAAGTGTTCTTACTGTCAGCATGTTAAAGTAGAACATCAAAAACCAAGAGGTGTGACTCATGAGATTAGCATTCTCACGTGGAAGTGGGAAGTGATAAACATGGAATTTATTACAGGTTTACCTTGTACTCGCAGACAACATGACTCCATTTGGGTGATAGTGGACAGAGTTACTTAGTCAACTCACTTCTTGGCTGTCAAGACTACAGATTCGGTGGAGAACTACGCCAGACTCTACATCAATGAGATAGTTAAGTTGCATGGGGTTCCCTTGTCTATCATCTCATATAGAGGTCCTCAACTTACATCTTATTTCTAGAAATCATTTCAGAAAGGTCTTGGTACTCACGTAAATCTCAGTACAACATATCATCCGTAAACGGATGGTCAGGCAGAGCATACCATTCAGACCTTAAAGGACATGTTGAGAGCTTGCGTAATCTATTTAAATAGTAATTGGGATGACCACCTACCTCTCATAGAGTTCGCCTATAATAAAAACTTATATTCTAGTATTCAGATGGCCCTTATGAGGCACTATATGGGGGTAGATGCAGATCTCTGGTTGGTTGGTTCGAAGTAGGTGAGTCAGCCTTGATTGGGCCAGATTTGGTTCATGAGGCTATGGAAAAAAATTTAACTCATCAGAGATAGACTAAAGGTAGCTCAGAGTAGTCAAAAATCCCATGCATATGTAAGGAGAAGGGACTTAAAGTTTGAAATCGATTATTGGTTTCCTGAAACTGTCACCCATGAATGAGGTGATGAGATTTGGCAATAAAGGAAAGCTTAGTACCAGGTATGTAGGTCCTTACTGAATCCTGAAAAGGGTTGGTAATGTGACTTATGAGTTAGAGTTGCCAGCAGAACTAATAGCGGTTTACCCGGTCTTCCACATTTCCTTGTTGAAGAAGTGTGTGGGTGATCGATAGTACCTTTAGAGAGTGTGGCTGTGAAGGATAGCCTCACCTATGAACAGGTTACAGTTGAAATTCCTGATCGCCAGGTTCGTAGGTTGAGAAATAATGAAGTCGCTTCAATAAAGGTTTTGTGGAGGAATCAATCCTCGGAGGGAGCTACTTGGGAAGTAAAAGCAACCATAATGGTCAAGAATCCTCACTTCTTTCCTCCCTATTCAGTTTCAGCTTGAAATAATAGTTCATCTCCAATCTCTCAGCTTACTCTTGTGTAATTCAGTATTAGTATCATGTTCCCTTAGTTATCATTGCATTCCAACATATTTGCATGTTCATGGAACTCAGTTCAGTTAGATATCACTTTCTAGTATTAAGTTAGTAGGGATTCGGCTCTTTCCTCTAAACTCAGCTTGTTTAGACTTCATTCAAGGATGAATGACCCCAAGGGGGAGATATTGTAACACCTAAAAAATCATAACTAAGATTGAGCAAGAGAGAAGGGAAAACCACGCAAGGGGTCCACAGGTCGTGAAGAGGACCACAACCTATCACCCTTTTCGTGGTTGTGCACCCAACAAAAGGCGAAATACCACTGACCACTAAACAGTCCGTGAAGCTCCATATGGTCCATGAAGTGGCCCGTGAGAGGGACACAGTACCACCATGGCTACTATGAAGGACCACAGACTACTAGACGGTCCGTGGAGCTTCACATAAGCCATGAAGTGGCTCGTGAAAGATTGACAGACTTTGAGGTTTGGTTCAACTTTAAATGACCATATCTTTCCGAACAAAATGAATTAGGTGGCCATGACCTATCCAATTAATGATATCTGAGTACTCTTTCCAACACCACTAAGTTTGCCTCATTACAAGCTTGGAGTAAAAATTTATGCCTGTTTTAGTGAAGCTTTGTCGGGCAGGGCTTCTTCACAAGATGCTAGATGGGCCTTGGTTATCATGACGGCCCGTGAAGCCCCTCTTGAAGTCACTTCGGCAACATTTAAGTCATGATCGCATTAGTCTTTTCCCCTATGCATTGGGCACTTAAACTATGTCGTTTGATGCCTAAACTACGTCATTTTACTCAGTGTAAGCCTAATAATCTAGTCAAATAATACCCAGAACCTCATTCTCCAAAAATCACCCAACTTAGAGTGAAAAGAAGAGGAAAAAGTTGACCGCTTCTTCCAAGAACAAGCAAGAGTGTTCTTTGAAGTTATGCTTGGAAATCCAAAGGATTTCTCCGTAGATTTCGTCACCAGGTATGTAGGATTTCACTAGTGGGTACCTTTCACCCTTTAGGTCCATAGAATTCAGTTAGTTCTTCAGATTCTCATTAACTGTTCAGACCTAAGGTTTCTAGAGTTTCAAGATTTATTGTGATTGTGGTTCCTTTGATCTAAATAACTTGTTTCTTGATAATTTAGTATAATTCCATGCATAGCACTAAGAACCCTAGCATGTGTAAATTTATCCTAGTTCATGAATTATACTTGCTACGCCAACCAGACACAAATTCATGCTTCAGATTTTGAATGTTATATTCTCAGTATATAAATGTTGCATTCTCAATTAGCATATCAGTATTTTGAGCTATTCAGTATTTAGTGCATTTTAGTTTCATGAATATTCAATTGGGAGTAGACTTAGCACCAAGTTGGACTAGGGTTCAGCGTACCCTCAAAGTCCTAGAACTGCGTGCCCGCGTAGGCTTATAAGTCCCCTCAGTTGGGCATCAGATTAAGTGATCACGCCACAGTCATGCCTTTATACCCCTGGCAAGGTATATTGGGTCCTCTCCATGGGGCGTATACATTGGACTCCATATTTAGCTCACATGGTTTATGTCAATTAATAGTAGCTCCCACAGTCAGACTCTTATTGCATCGACCAGGTTTTCAGCATTTACATCAATTTCCAGTTCAACATGTTATCTTCCTGATTAGTACTTGGCCATTGCATTCAGTTCAATTTTCAGTCATACTTCAGTACATATCTATATCCTTGTTCAGATTATGTCATTACTTAGTTATGCATTTTTCAACTTATATACTTTGTTCAGCTTAGCATATCTATATCTTGCATGCTTAGTACATTCCAAGTACTGACGCATACTTTACGCTTCATCATTTCATGATGTAGGTTGAGGCACACAACATCCAGATCATTCCTAGATCGATTCTCGATTTAACTTCAGTAGCTTCAGTGGTAAGTCCTCATACTTATAGCACAATAGACATGCTTTCTATTTTAGTTTTTATTTCCAGTTTTTAGTTTTATTAGAGTTAGTTGAGGGTATGTCCCAACAACTCAATTCAGTAGAGACTTTTCAGACATAGTAGTAGATTCAGCTCAGGTTGTTAAGTGGTTGTTTCATTCATCACTGAATTCTTATTATTTATATTTACTTTAAGACTTGTTGGGTTTTTCCCTGTTTCAGATATCCATAGTTTTTAGCTTCCGCAAAGTATATGATTTAATTAGTTATATTTTCAGCATGCTTGATATATGCTAGACTCAGGGTTAGCTTGGGGTCACTCGTGATCCTAGGTCCCATGTTACGTCTAGGGGGTAGCCTCAGGGCGTGACAATACATATTTAAGTTCCACTTATCTCCTAGGCATATTACATTAACGTGCTCTTTAACTTGACTTCAGCTGACATTTATGCTTTCCAACTTATGAGTGTACACAAATAGAAAGTTAAACTTGTATACAGTTAAACAAATAGACTCACACATCCTACACATAATATGTTGCATGCCATAATACTAAGCAGTTCAAGTGTATCCCACGCGAATATATCATGTAGAACGATTGTGTCTATTTTTTCAAGTTTATATAAATTTGAGTATCTACTTGTGCACACCCAAAGTTGGACGGCGTAGATGGTAGTTCAAGCCAAGTTAAAAGGGAATGCTTATGTAATTATGCATATATCTTATTGTAAAACCCAAAAAATTGATAGGTGAAACTAGAGCCTAACGTATGAATCTTAAAAGTTTATGCATAAATTGGAGTGTAACACCCCGACTTTTCGAAACGTATAAATTGACTCGTATCTTCGTGGAAAGACTAGGAGGGTGGGTAATAAATTAATAATGATGTGTTATGTGATATTTTAAGTGTTCAAGTGTTGTATCTCAAGTTTTGAAGTTAGGTAAGTGGAAAAATAAAAGTTGGCGAAAGTTACCGTAAATTCCTTTTTAAAGATTTGTCTGAAATTTGGGTCAAATGTCTCGGACGTTTTCTCCCAATCTATTAAGAGTTATGATCGCCATAGCTTATTGAATCGAAGGCCTATGAGTCTAGTTTCCAACACATCACACTGTCCGTTCATACGACTTCAGAATAGAGAGATATTTGCGTTTTCATGGGACTGCGCAAGCAGGCACGTGAGGTGGGGCCCTAGGTCGGTGGAATGTTACATATATCTTCTTCTTCGACCTTTTTCTTCATTTTTAAGCTAAGAACCAGAGAAATTAGAGAAACCCATTTCTAGGATCAAGTGAAGTATAGATTTTCTTGACTTAAGTCCTTGACGAAAGTTGTTCTACGCGTTGGGCTCATCATCGTGGTATAATTTGTTTTATCGATTGCGTAGGATATCACACTTTAGTGTTGGGACAGCAAAGGTTTGAATATATTTGAAGGTTTTGAGGCGTATTACGAACCTAAGATCGAGGTAAGACCCTCATTTCATCGACTCTAGCTTTTATAAGCAGCAAATAGCAATTTGCGACGGAAATACATATCTTTTAT
>JAJOOR010037441.1:0-15081 GCA_036250505.1 Solanum acaule | reverse complement strand
TATCTCTCCTGTCACTTAGATTTGTTGTTCTTGAGCTGAGGGTCTCCCGGAAACAGCCTCTCTACCTCCACGAGGTAGTGGCAAGGTCTGCGTACACTTTACCCTCCCCAGACCCCACCTAGTGGGATTTCACTGGGCATGTTGTTGTTGTTGTAACATAGACAAAATTTAAAAGAAATAGCGAGAAGATAGAATCGATGTCATCATATCCATAGGGCCTAAACTACCCCTACCCTACCACCGCATGCTTTTCGTCTCTAAAAGTTGCCTAGCGCCCCCGCTTAAGGTCCAAGAGGCATTGAACTACTACTAGGAAGGGTTTACACTGAAATAAACTCCTAGTAGGCCCACCTAGACACAAAGTCAAACATTTTGAACGAGCATTTAACACATAGGGTCTCATATTAGCCTCTGGATTTTATTAAACATGCTGGCAAACACAAGTAAAGTGAAAGATATCATGCTTAAGTGTGTGCGCATAAACAAACATCATTTAGATAACAATTTATTTTATGAATTTCAGATGGGCAAAAAATTATTAAATGTCAGAAAGTATTTGTAAAAGAGTGGCATAATAGTGATTTATGATGCGGAAGTTGGTATTTAGAGAAGATTTGAATTAGGGCAATATGTGTTTAAAGTAGCAAATGCAAAAATTAATTAATAGCTGATTTTAAGTGGCAAAATAGTGCAGAACTTAATTAATCCGAGCAAAATTTAATCGGGGCAGCAAGTAGTAGATGCAGAAAATTAATTTAAGTGGTAGAACATGTGTTCATGCAGAATGGATTGATTTTAAGTAGCAGAAGAGTATTCATATGCAGAAAATAATTATTTATTATTTTTAAATAGCAGGGCAACTTATCTAATGCAAAAACTAAATGACATTTTTTGAGCAGGTTTCAAAGTAACTATTTTTAGAAAGACATGTAGAAGGATGATTGGTTTAAGTGGCAAGACCTTGTTCAAATGAAGAAAAAAAACAACTTTTGTGCAATATTTAATGAAAGCAAATTATTTTGAACAGTTCTAACATGCTGGAAATAGTTAGTTAATTTTACGTGGCAAAAAATAAGTTACAGATGCAAAAAATATTAACATGTGCAAAAAATATTCATAGCAGGTTTGTTTCAGTTCTTTAAAATACTGGAAAATTATCAGAAGTACGAATTCATCATGCCGGAATATTAAGATCCTATAGACAAGATATCTAAGTGATGACACATGCTGGAAATTTTCTTTATTGATTCACAAACACATCGAATTTACAAGAGACATATAAATAGTCTAATTTGTTAAGTTCTTAACATTGATTTACAATTTCAAATTTTAATGACATGCTGAAAATTGATTAACAAACCTATATGGTGCATGATTTTTAAGTGAATTAACATGCTGACAGAAAATTAACCCAACTATTAACGTAGCAGCAAATTTACTAACTTAAATGAATTAGAACTTGATTAATTGACAGGATTAAGCTATTAAAACATGCTGAAATTATTTAAACTGATTAATTTACATCCATTTAATTAGTTAAACCCTATGGACATGATATCTAATGACAAACTAAATTTATGAACACTTGCGGGCATTTTATGACGTGCAGATATTTAGTCCAATCCTATAGGCATGACTTCTATGTTATTTCTAATATGGGACAGATAATTGAGCAAACAATTATTTATTTATTTTTACCACTTTTTCGTATGTTTTACAAGAGAGAGAAAGTTATTTACTAAATATGGCAACTAGATAAACCTGTAAAATCAAACACTTTAAAAAATAAAACTCGGCAATATCATTTTATTTTTATTTTACTTTTATTTTTTTAATTAGTTTTCGAGTGAGGAATGAGCAAATAACTAAATCACACTCCTATAGGCATACTTTCTATCGACAAGTAAGTTTGACGATAAAATAACAATTAGCACGTAAATCCCCTCCCCCCTAGACAATCCCCAAGTTATTCATATAGGAGAGTTTAGAGTTATACAACACGTTACAATCCGAATGAAAGAAATAATAAACGACATAATATAATAAAAAATGAACTACTAAACAGAATTAGTTTCTCCGATATCCCGCCTAGGTGACTCTTCATGTCTTGAACCTTTAAGTTAAAATCCTGTTAAAGAAAGCAACAATACAACCCAAGTAATACACAGTACATGTAATAACATTTATCTTTTTTATGAACCCGAGCAGAATAGGACATACGTATTACTTCAAACAATATATTACAGGCACCATTCATACACACATAAAGGGAGAAGAGAACTGACCCGAACGCTTCCTTTATTTATTTCATACAATATCCATACTAGATGATGCAATCGAAATTTAAACTAATGGAAAAGAGAGCTAACCGATTATGCAGATTTATTAATCAGCAATGAAGACCAAACTTATTCCGATACTAGACCCGAACATAGCAAAACCAAATAGAAAAGCTCTTAGAAAATTCACCCAATTTTAAAATCTTTAGAGTAGAGTATTTTATGCTTTTGTTAGAATATCTAAGCATCAATAACTGAGTCTGAAGAATGAGAGCATGGGTCTATTTATATAGTGAAAGAGGGGCACGGTTTAAAGGAAAGGATATATTTTAAGGAATCAATTAAAAATTATTTTCCTTATTCAAAAGAGGAGCTAGATTAGATTTATTTTTTAACCAAAAATAAACAAGTAACAATCTGTCTAAAACTAACTAAGGCACCTAAAATCAATTAGCAATCCACCAATCAATATTAGCAATCATCGACTGAAAAGGAACAATTATTTAAGGAAGGACGATATCGTACAGTTCCAAATACGCGGTTGCCCATATTTTTACCATAAGTAACAACTTTAACATACTCTAAATAAAGCACCGAAGGATTTAAGGTCGAGTCACAAATCATGAAATCCTATTTTAGAAGTTTGAAGCCAGACTGGATTTCAACATGATCAGTACACAAAAATCACTCAATTTCTAAGGAAAGTATCAATTAAGGGCAATAAATTACCACTCCAAATTATAACCAGCAATTCCAAGTCCAACAATATTATAACATTAAAAATACTAACATCTATAAAGTAGTAGATTACAAACTAGCATATATCAAGGAGATATATTAATGTTTTAAATCGGATTAAATAATAATTTGGCAAGGTTGGAACTCCTAGTTCATGAAATCAAAACATCACAAAGAGATAATGCTTAACAATCAAAAGATAATAAATAATGATTCACATTTTGAGATGAGATTCACAGTACTTAGTAGCCTTCAAATAGAGCAAACGCAAATCACAGATTCCACAACCGAACTAAGAGATTATTAAAGGATAAATTAAAAGAAAGACTAACCCGGACGGATGTGTTAATATCCATCTTCAAGATGACCAAAATATCGAGGTCTGAGCAAACTCCATTATCATTATCTCACGTTGCTCGTCTGCTGGAGTTGCTGGCCGAAAATAGGGGAAAATAAGGGAGCAGGACTCGCCGGAGCCGCTGCCTGGTTGCTTTTCTCGCCGACTGGAGCTGAAGTCGCTCTTCTCGCCGACTGTTGTTGTTGATTGCTCGGAGCTCGCTGGCCAGAGCGGTTGAGGGAGAGAAAGAGAGAGCAGCGAGGTTTCGTTGCTGCTGCCGGTGGAGCCTGTTGTTCTGCTCGCCTGGCTGCTGTCACGCTTTCTCGCCAAGCTGCTGGCTTTGCCGGCTGGAGAGAAGAGAGAATAGAGAGGGAGAGAAGGGGAAGAGGAGAGAGGAGAGAGGAGAGGAGAGGGGCGTCGACTGGTGGTCCTCCGCCAGCTGCTTCTCGCCGGAACGAGAAAGAATGGAGAGGAGAGGGCTGCGGCGCTGAGAGGAGGGGGAGAAAGAATGAAGAGTATTAGGGTTTTGGTTACTTTAGATTAAAATAGGAAAGAGTTAGAAGAATCGATCTCGTCCATTGATTGAATAATAGGTGAAGGGCTAGGATTCAATCAGGACTTAAATTAAGGATGGACAGATGGGATGAGAGTTGGAATTGATTTGAAAAGGCCAAAATTGTAATAAATTGGCTAGAATTGAAATGAAAGGATGGCTAGAATTGAAATACAATTGGAATTGGAATGGCTAGACTTTGGTATTAAGCCGCCTACATATCTCTAGTTATACGAGAATCAGGTCATGTGTAGTTCTGGATTCATGAGTAAACGAAACTCCTAAAGATTGAAAGAGCAGTACGGTATTCGAACGGGACCAATATTGACTTGAATGAATAGGATTAGAGTAGCGAGAAGGCATGACAGAGAGATTTTCGATTTAAGAGCAAAGAATCTGAAGAGAATCGGTAATATTAGTAGCCAACGGTTAACAGAAAAATGGTAATACGAGTAGCAAAGAATTTGATAGGGCCTTTATTGTCATAGATGTAAGCACAATAATCGTAGCCGAGAGGGAGATGTCTTATCTGCAAAATGTTAGTCTCTGCAAATCTGTAGCTTGTAACATGATTAGAGCAAATATTTCAAACAAACGGTAAAAGTAAATATGATGCAATTTCCCATATCAACCATGATGTTTGCCTTAAGACTATGAAAAAAGATGTCTTAGGCTATGATGTCTAGGTCCATGATACACAAAAAATATCCTCAGGTCATGAAAATGTTGTTTGCGGGCCATGAAAAATGATGTCTTTAGACTATGACACATTTGGATCATGATAAATAGAAATTAAATCTTTAGGCCATGATATGATGTCCGCAGGCCATGAAAATGATACTTTTAGACCATGACGCCTTAGGAACATAAGTAATGAGTAAAGAAAGCGTATCTGTAATTCGGGCATCTGTTGATACTTGCAACTTGATTTGAATTTATTCGGGCATATGCAATCTTCGGGCACAATGCAATTCTCGGGCACATGCAATATCGGGCACAATGCAATCTTCGGGCACATACAATATCGGGCACAATGCAATCTTCGGGCTCATGCAATATCGGGCACAATGCGATTCTCGGGCACATGCAATATCGGGAGCAATGCAATCTTCGGGCTCATGTAATATCGATCACAATGCGATTCTCAAGCACATGCAATATCAGGCATAATGCAATCTTCGGGCATATGCAATATCAGGCACAATGCAATCTACGGGCACATGCAATATCGGGTATAATGCAATCTTCGGGCACAATGCAATCTTCGGGCTCATACAATATCGGGCACAATGCAACCTTCCGGCTCATGCAAAATTAGGCACAATGCGATTCTCGAGCACTTGCAATATCGAGCACAATGCAATCTTCGGGCACATGTAATATCGGGCACAACGCAATCTAGGGCACATGCAACCTCGGGCTCAATGCAATTCTCGAGCACATGCAATATCAGGCACAATGCAATCTTTGGGCTCATGCATTATCGGGTACAATGCGATTTTCAGGCTCATGTAATATCGAGCACAATGCAATCTTCGGGCTCATGCGATATCGGGCGCAATGCGATTCTCGGGCACAATGTAATCTTCGGGCACATGCAATCTTCGGGCTCATGCGATATCAGGCACAATGCGATTCTCGGGCACAATGCAATCTTCGGGCACATGCAATATCGGGCACAATGCAATCTCAGGCTCAATGTAATCTCGGGCACAATGCAATTTTCGGGCAAATGCAATATCGAACACATGCAATCTTCGAGCACAATGCAATCTCGAGCACATGCCATAATGCAATACTCGGGTACATGCAATTCTCAGGCACAATGAAATCTTGGGCACATGCAATAATGCAATCCTTGAGCACGTGCAATTCTCGGGCACATGCAATAATGCAATCTTCGGGCATAATACAGTCTCGGGCACATGCAATAATGCAATCCTCAGGCATAATGCAGTCTCAAGCACACGCAATCTCGGGATCAATGCAATCTCGGGCACAATGTAGTCTTGGGCTCAAGTAATAGTTGTTTGAGGGAATAGACCTTCGTCTTTTGGAAGGATTGAGTGTCATTTTTTGACGAATTTTGAGTTCGGAATATTGTAGCTTTGACCCTTCGTCCTATTGTAAGGAGTAGGTGCAGTTGAAATGTTGATTTGTCGGGCTTGATATGAAGTAGTTTGATCCTTTTGTCTGATTAGAATGATAAGGTACCATTGATTGGCGATTGTCGGGCTCAAAATAACTTGGTCCTTCATCCTGTCAGTATGCCATTTGACTGGCGATTAGTAACAATCTGTCTAAAACTAACTAAGGCACCTAAAATCAATTAGCAATCCACCAATCAATATTAGCAATCATCGACCGAAAAGGAACAATTATTTAAGGAAGGACGATATCATATAGTTCCAAATATGCGGTTGCCCATATTTTTTACCATAAGTAAGAACTTTAACAGATTCTAAATAAAGCACCGAGAATTTAAGGACGAGTCACAAATCATGAAATCCTATTTTAGAAGTTTGAAGCTAGACTGGATTTCAACATGATCAGAACAGAAAAATCACTCAATCTCTAAGGAAACTATCAATTAAGGGCAATCAATTAGGAGAAAATAAGGGAGCAGGGCTCGCCGGAGCCGCTGCCTGGTTGCTTTTCTCGCCGACTGGAGCTGCTGTCGCTCTTCTCGCCGACTGTTGTTGCTGATTGCTCGGAGCTCGCTGGCCGGAGCGATTGACGGAGAGAAAGAGAGAGCAACGAGCTTTCGCTGCTGCTGCCGGTGGAGCCTGTTGTTCTGCTCGCTTGGCTGCTGTCATGCTTTCTCGCCGAGCTGTTGGCTTTGCAGGCTGGAGAGAAGAGAGAATAGAGTGGGAGAGAAGGAGAACAGAAGAGAGGAGAGGAGAGGGACGTTGACTGGTGGTCCTCCGTCTGCTGCTTCTCACTGAAACGAGAAAGAATGGAGAGGAGAGGGCTGCGGCGCTGAGAGGAGGGGGAGAAAGAATGAAGAGTATTAGGTTTTGGTTACTTTAGATTAAAATAGGAAAGTGTTAGAAGAATCGATCTCGTCTGTTGATTTAATAAGAGGTGAAGGGCTAGGATTCGATCAGGACTTAATTTAAGGATGGACGGATGGGATGAGAGTTGGAATTGATTTGGAAAGGCCAAAATTGCAATAAAATTGGCTAGAATTGAAATGAAAGGATGGCTATAATTAAAATACAATTGGAATTGGAATGACTAGAATTGAAATGAATTAGAATAGAATAAGCTAAATTTAAATGATTTGGAGGAAAATTTAGGAATTGCTATCCAATTAATAAATACTATATATTTTAAAATATTTCCATATATATTATACACATCTAAGTTTCTTAAAACATTTAAATAAGTAATTATTTTGAGTTTAACTATCGATAAATATAATAATAAAATAATTTAATAATAATTACAAGAATTTTAATAAATCCAGCTTACTAAAATATATAATTTTTAGACAAAATCGACTAAAATCTTGAACTCGAAATATTTTTAAAGATACGTATTTAATCGAATAGCATTCCCAAAAAGGGTTAAAGATCGGTTAAAATTGGGTGTCAACACCCAGCTTCACCAACTTCAAACCATCCAAAAGAAGATCTGCATCTCCTCTCATAAAGAGCTTTATAAGGAGTCATCTAGATGCTAGAGTGGTAACTATTATTGTAAGCAAACTCAATAAGAGGTAGGTGATCATTCCAATTCCCCTTGAAATCAATCACACATGCCATTAATATATCTTCTAAAGTCTGAATAGTGCTCTCTGCTTGACCATCTGTCTGAGGATGAAAAACAGTACTTAAGTTCACCTTTGAACCCAAGCCTTTTTGGAAAGATTTCCAGAACTGTGCAGTAAATTGTGCACCTCTGTCTGAAATAATCGAAACTGGTACTCTATGAAGTCTAACTACCTCTTGAAGATATAACTTGGCATAGTATTCTACTGTATGGGTAGTCTTTACCGGCAAAAAGTGGGCTGATTTGGTCATTCAATCAACAATCACCCAAATAGAATCATACTGCCTACGAGACCTTGGTAAACCTGTGATGAAGACCATATTGATCATCTCCCACTTCCATTTCGGAAGTTCTATATTCTAAGCTATACCACCTGGCCTTTGATGATCTACCTTAACTTGTTGGCAATTCGAACACTTAGCCACAAACTCTGCAATGCCCTTCTTCATACTACTCCACGATCCTTTCTTGGAGTTCATACACCCTTGGTACACACAACCTACCTTGATACCTCAATACACCATCTCCTCCTTGTTCAAAAGCCAATACTGTTTGCTTATGAACATTTGCCTTCAATTAAAGCAAAATAGGGTCTTGGTCTTGTTTCTCTTTAACTTCAGACACCAATGACGATTCATCCCTATTCATGACCACTACTCCTCCTTCTATGGAATCCATTAGTCGAACTTCCAATCGGGCATGTCTATGCACATCTCTTGCTAGCTCTTTCTTATCTTCCTCAAAATGGGCGGTACTACCCATAGACAACCTGCTCAAGGCATCAGCAACAACATTAACCTTACTTGGGTGGTAAAGAATACTCATGTTATAATCCTTGAGTAATTCTAACCACCTTCGTTTCTGAGATTAAGCTTTTTCTGACTGAACACATACTGAAGACTCTTGTGATCGGTGAATACATCAACATGAACACCATACAAGTAATGATGTCATATTTTTAAAGCAAATACTACGGCAGCCAACTCTAGATCATGGGTTGGATAATTCTTTTCCTCAACTTTCAACTGTCTGGAGGCATAAGCTATAACTTTTCCATTCTGTATTAACATACAACCCAAACCAACTCTAGACGCATCATAATACACAACAAAACCTTGCGTGCCTTCTGGTAATGTCAACACTAGGGTAGTAATCAACCTCTTTTTCAACTCCCGAAAGGTTTTCTCATAAGCTTTAGACCATTGAAACTTCACTATTTTCTGAGTTAACTTGGTCAAAGGGGATGAAATAGATGAGAACCCCTCTATGAACCTTCTATAATAGCCAGCCAAACCCAAGAAACTCCTAATATCAGTTGGAGATGTGGGTTTGGGCCAATTCTGCACCGCCTCTATTTTCTGGGTATCAACTTTAATTCCCTCTCCAGACACAATGTGGCCTAAGAATGCCACAGACTCAAGACAAAACTCACACTTAGAGAACTTGGCATATGACTCTCTATCCTTTAAAGTCTGGAGAACTACTTTGAGATGACGAGCATGACCTTCTTCATTCCTCGAATAGATTAGTATGTCATCAATGAACACGATAACAAACATATTTAAATAAAGCTTGAATAATCTATTCATAAAGTCAATGAACGTTGTAGGTGCGTTGGTCAAACCAAAAGACGTAACTAGGAACTCATAATGACCATAACAGGTCCTGAATGCTATCTTTGGAATGTCACATCCCCTTACTCTTAACTGATGGTAGCCTGATCTGAGGTCTATCTTAGAGAAACAAGTATCACCCTGAAGTTGATCGAAGAGATCATCAATCCTCGGAAGAGGATACTTAATCTTGATGGTAACCTTATTCAACTGACGGTAATCTATACACATCCTAAGGGAACCATCCTTCTTCCTCACAATAAGACCGGAGCTCCCCAAGGTGAGACACTTGGTCGAATAAAACTCTTATCAAGGAAATCTTTCAACTGCTCTTTCGACTCCTTTAACTATGTTGGTGCCATTCTATATGGCGGAATAGATATAAGACGAGTATCTGGAAGAATATCTATACCGAAGTCTATCTCTCTTTCAAGAGGGACTCCAGGTAGATCATTTGGAAAGACTTCTGGAAACTCACTCACAACTAGAACTGACTCAATAGGAGGTATCTCAACACTATAGTCATTAACTCGGACTAAGTGATAGACACTTTGTTGCTTTCAATTGCACACGCAAGTGTACACGATCGCACAAGTAATATAGTGGCTCTTAAAAGGATCAGATTATCGAACCCAAAAGACTTGTCAATTAATTATTCTTACTAAATTATATTAATTCTAATTATTTATTTAAGGGGAGGATTTCAAAAGATGAATATATTAACTAAACTAAAAATAAAGATAAAATAACTAAAAAAGCAATTAACTAAGAAAAGATAGATGTTTACACAATTAATGAATGAATCGATCTCGGGTTATGATTTAACTAACAATCATGTTTAACATCAATTTCATCAACTTATTTGATTATCTAGTTATTGATTCACATGTTTAAATGTATGATCATGGTCTCCCGACCTCTAATCATCTACGATAAATAACACCCTAACTACATCGTTGAGCGAGGATAGGATGGATTAAGTATCGAGCATTACGATTTCTTCTTGCATAGTGACCAAACATGGTTTCTAGGTATATCCCTATCCTAGATACAAATTAACCCTAATTATTAAGAGAAAATGCTCCTTATATTCCACATTCTATCCTCTTCTTCCTCTCCCGAGTTCAGTTCGGACAATATGTTTATTTCAATGGTGATCAAGCATCAAAATAGTAATCACAAGAATATAAGAACAACTAATATGATAAACAAATCATGCCGAATCAAAATCACTAAACAATCATCTTGTAAGTAAATATAATCGAAGAACGAGAAGTTTAACTCCACATAGACATAGAGCAATTACAACCCATCATTCAAAGAAAAGATGTAAAATAAAATAAAAGAGAAGAAAAGAAGAAAACCCTAAACCAAAAGTTAAATTCTACATTATTCCTCCTCCTCCAATAATTATTTTTATGGACTATTTATAAATGTAGAAAACCCTGAAAAAAATAATTGAGTCCAAAACAAATTAGGAACTCAAAACCTAAAAGGAGTTGAATTCCACGTGAACAGTAGCCGACTCCAACATTTCATCGTCTCGCCTTGGATAGTTGCCACGTGGCACATGTTTAATTCCTTCAAAATTCGCATTCTGCCGCACTTTGCCATATATAAAAAATATTATTATTATATTAAAGTTAATCCATTAAGCTGTCTACTTGATTTCCTTCTTCAATCTTCCTTCTTTAATTCTTTTTAGCTCCAAACTTCTTTATTTTTCCACTAATTTAATCCTACAAATAAAATATACTATTAAGCACAATTCATAAAATTCATGCTCAAAAAGGACAAATATAAATAATAAATGTGAGGCAAATAATAATTAAAAATATGTATTTTAACCTCACATCACACACCCCTTGGAAACTAACTTTCTCGCCTTAAGGTACGAAATAAAATGACTCTTAGGCACTGCTGAACTGCTACTCCACTCTATCACTAGCTCATTAGGAATTTGGAACCTAACAACTCGAGTTCTACAATCAATGGAGGCATAACAGGCATGAAGCCAGTCCATACCTAGAATGACATCAAAATCCACCATGTCTAACTCAACTAAATCATCCATGGTGTTCTTGTGATTGATGGAAATGACACAATCACGATATACTCACTTAGCTAGAATAGACTCCCCAACAAGTGTAGAAACACAAAACGGTTCACAAAGTTTCTCAGGAAGGATATCAAATTTCATTGCAATATAACGAGTCACAAAAGATAAACTCGCTCTTGGGTCTAGCAAAGCATAAACATTAAGAGTAAAGACTTTGATCATACCAGTGACAACATCTGGAGAGTTCTCTTGCTCTTGACGACTAGTGATTGCATAAAGGCGGTTTGCACCTCCGCCAGTACCTAAAGTAGCTCCTCTAGGTGCAGCCCTGTCTAGTGGAGCAACTGATGAAGATTGGGCTCTATTGCCCTGATTCCCATTACCTTGCCGATTCTTGGGGCACTCTTTCATGAAGTGACCCTCTTGTCCACACTTGAAACAACATGTGGAGCCATCGTGACACTTACCTGGGTGGTTCCTACCACACTTAGCACATGCGGGAGCCTAGTTAGCTCTTTATGCCACACTACCCTGAGACTATGCAAGTCTAACTCTGAAGTGTTGGGAATTCTAACTATTGTACTCACCTTTGTTTCTGGGTACAGGTGCACAAACAGATGATAGAGCAGGTCCCTTTTACTTTCGCTAAAAGGACGAATAGTTCACATTATTTCTTTGTTGCCCGGACTCACTCCCTGTCTTAGCCTTACTGTTTCTAAACTCATCCTTATCCCTCAGCTTCTTTTCCTTAACCTGCTGCACATAAACCATCAACCTTGCTATATACATGTCACCTATTAGCATCGCAGCCTTAACTTCCTTACTCGACAGATGAGACAATCCAACAACAAACAAACTCATCCTACTCTGCATATTCGTAACCATCTGTGGAACATATCGGGAAAGTTGGGTGAACATCAAGCTGTACTCATGAACACTTAGTGAATCCTTCTTAAAAGTAAGGAATTCCTGTACCTTTGTTTCTCTCAGTTCACGGGGGAAGAAACTCCCCAAGAAAGACACCTCACACATAGCCCAAGTCAAAATTGGTGCACCCTCAGCTCTACCCTTCTTCTACTGGTCAAACCAAGTCCTAGCAACATTCTTCAGTTGATATGCAACTAGTTTAACTCGCTCAACATCGGCAACGTGCATGACCTCAAATACCTTCTGCAGTTCCTCAACAAAGTTTTTCAAATCCTCAGTAGTGCTTGAACCAGTGAAACTTGGAGAATTCAACCTCAAGAACTCTCGGATCCTCGAAGTATCAACCTCTTCCTGTCGAACCCCTCTTTGTTGGCCAACTTGGTTGGTCACAACTTGACTTAGCATTCTGATTTCTTCCCGAAATTCAACATTGGTGACCTCTCCTTGGGGTTGCACTTCAGGTGCATTTGGTACCTCTTGCTTCTCAACGTTACGCCTGGCAGGACAACCTCTGACAGCTGAAGGCATGATTACTAAAACACAAGCGCAAGCATAAGTTAGAAAGAAACTTCATAGAGATTAACTCTATCTCACGAAATAAATGTGAAAAAAGTAAAAGAATTTCCTAAATATTGCAGCCTCTTAATTATAGATGTGGTGCGCTTTACATCGATAACTAAGACTCTACAGACACGGCTTCATAGACACCATAGGACACTCAGACTATGTTCTCTGATACCAAGTTTGTCACACCCCGAGCCTACACCCTAGGCGGGACCGACACTCGAGAACCATTTATGGCCCCAAGCGAACCCTTGGCCTAGCGAGACTCTCAGCGGAAGACTTTAAGAATTATTACAAGGATCAAATGCATTTATAAAACAATTGTCTCAATTTGAACTCAGAACGGTTAAGGATAAAACATTCAAACTAACCATAGATGGCAACTCAAGTCTTATAGAAAAACATCTGAAATACAAGACTAAAGAACTATGACTACTCGTCTATGAAGCCTCTAAAACAAAGAGGGATGTCGGGACAAGACCCCCGATCATCCTAACAACTGAAATACTAAAGCAATGTAAACTGAGTCCTCCAGAAAGCAAGGAGGCTCACCAACTGACTCTGAGTGTTCTGGATCAACGAAGCGCTGGATGTTGATCCTGGTTACATGTGTCCGCATCATAAAACGATGCAGGCCAAATGGCATCAGTACATTGAATGTACGAGTATGCGAGGGGAATACTAAACAAGACATAAGCTTGAAAGGAATCTGAAAAGAACACTTACCTTAGCTTTACTCAACTCATGAATAACTCAACTCAAATGCAAAGTAAAAACAACAATAATAGTGTAATTTAAACAAAGCATTTAAAACAATAGGTGATAACTCAATGTATTAAATAGATACAATAACAACTTAGTTTACTCATATAATAAAGTAATATAATACTGTGTAAGTTTCTCTAACCGACGACCACCACTTAATCCGAAGTGATGATACATCGTCTCACCCATGCTGCTAGAACTGTCCTATATTTTGCCGTCATATAGAACGCCTCAACTAAGTGGATCCACTAGTCTATGGTAAAAAGCACTAAGGAATCATCTAAAAAGTATGATCATTTCTACCTATGATGGCTACATGGTTTATGGAGACTTGAGTTTTTATGAATTCACGTCCCCATATTGGTGTTCAATACTACTCCCAAAATATACTCAGCTCATATGTTTTAAAAACAAAACACTTTCTGTGATTTAAGATAATTACTCAAAAACTAGCTCAAAGGCTCTCTTGGAAATTAGTGTTTCCTTTCTTGCTCAAATGTGAAAACATTTTAAATCTTGGGAATACTTAGTTCCTATATAATCTTTGAAGAAATGAACTTTACTCTTATTCTTTACTTAACTCAAAGCTTAAGTCTTAAAACACAAAGTTAAAACGTTTGTAAAAGACTTTTGGAAAACTCTATGAACTTCTCTTCACTTGACTCTTAACTTTCATTGAATTGAATTATGGATTCAAGGTTCATGATCTCATGTTTATAGATGATTTCATGATGTTTAGATGCACCTTAGAGTGCATAAATCAAGTAGAAAAGGTGGGAGAACTGACGTCCCTGGCGCTCTAAGAGGCGCGAGGCGCCATCCTTGAAATTTCAGAGGCTGACTTGGGGCGCTTTGGCTGGCGCGGCGCCCCAGAGGTCAAACTTCAGATTCTGCTTTAGGGCGCGCTGAGAGGCGCGACTCCCCAGCCCCTTCCCCAATTTTTTACGAAACTTCTTCTTTGTTTTTCAACTCTAAACTCTCTAATTTCACTTAGTTTTTTTCTCAAACACTTAGAATCGACTATATGCTCAAAATACATATGATTCAACTTGAAATCACACCTAATTGACTGAATCAAACTCAAGAAACTTCAACAACAAGAACCCACAAGATTTCGAACGAATTATCATCAAGAACTCATAATATTTATTTTCAAAACAACACAACTTCACCGAATTGAATCATGATTGGCACGTGGGTGAACTAACCCAACGCTATGTGATCTCACATCCTCGTAGGGATTAACCCTTGGTGAAATCCACACGAAAACCTCCAAGAAATCGACGAATCCTTGCTTCTTCTCCTCTTATTTTCTCTTCTCTCAAAATCCTAACTCTTTTTTGAAAAATGTAAACTGAACCAAATCAATTTAGACCCCAAATTAATTACCAAAAATGAAATTAAAATAATAGGGTATGGAAAAGACCATAATGTCCTTCTAAAATCAGGATTAGACTTTTCTTGTCCAAACA
>JAJOOR010037440.1:0-10196 GCA_036250505.1 Solanum acaule | reverse complement strand
ATCTCACCCATGTAATCAGTCTTGACTCCTTCATGGATTTTATAAGCTCTTCAGTTCTTTGATCACCCCACTTGGTGGGATTTCACTGGGTATGTTGTTGTTGTTGTTGTTGTTTAGTTCTTTTATAGTTTTTTGTCTCCTTTTGGACTGATACTTCCATCTTTTATAGTCTGTGCATCTTCTTGATGCTTTTATTATTGTTATTTTTCAAAACTTCATTAAAAAAAAGGAGTTAAATTGATACAATCCATACTTAATGCCCTTCAAATAAATAAGTTATTCAACTCGTTTTTAATTGGGTTGGTTGGACAAATATTTGGAAATCTTATCCATTTGCTAGCAGTTGTTTTTTCATCAAGTAATAAATTTTAATTAACAATGGGCACAAAGTTTACCCATATACAAGGAGCATACTAACTTTAGTTATTTCAGATGAGAAACAGGCTTAAAGATTTCGAGTGCAACTAATATGAAATCAACTTTATCTTTATTTAAAACAGCACAAAGTAATAAGCCAACCCAATGACACCTTCTGGACAAATGCTGCAGAACCTAAAAGCTGACAAACATCCACCAAAAGCTCCGTCAGGCTCATCCTGAATTGTTCAAGGGTGTCAGGCAGGTCAACCATTGCACCTTCGCCATAAAATGTAGAATCATCCACCTGTTTAAGTTGAAACCCATAGCACAAAATAAATAAAACAGCAAATAAAGAGTAAGGAAAAGATGGCATTAATTTGAGTTTACTTTTATGCACTAGCAATTAACAGTAAGTACAAGGACGTTCATTGAAAGCTAGCCAAGGAAATCATTTTGAAACTAGTTTATCAAAATGATTTACAGCTTACTTTAAAGAAGTTAGTCTACCACTATAGTACAATATGTTTATATTGATGACATCAAAGCATGAGCAAAAATTTGACCTGCCCACTAATCAAATTTTAGAGGCAACCTCTAACAACCAAATTATGTAGACCACCAAGCAGACTTGAGAGAAAGGGACAATAAAAAATTGAGAAGAAAAAAGTAACTGAAGGACAAAATAAGGTAAGAGTCTTCAAGATTATCTGCCAGTTAACCTATGACATTATTGCTGGTAATTCCTTCGGTGAAGCATGCTGAGTTTGAGGTTCTTATTTTTATTTTTATTTTAAATTAAAGTTGAGGTTCTTGTTATTTTTTTATTTTTATGACCGTGGTGTCTGATGTGAGGCTAAAAATATATTTTCTTATCATTATTTGTCTCACATTTATTATTTATATTTGCCCTTTTTGAGCATAGATTTTATGGATTGTGCTAAATAGTATATTTTATTTGTAGGAGTAAATTGGTGTAAAGTTGAAGAAGTTTGGAGTTAAAGCGAATTAAAGATGGAAGGTTGAAGAAGGAAATCAAGCAGGCAGCTTAATGGAAATAAGTTAATATAGTATTAATATAATTTATATTCAAATAGGAAAGATGCATAACACGTGGCAACCATTGAAGGCCACAGTAAAAAGTTGAAGGCGGCACCAGCTTCGAAAAAAAAGCAATCCGATTCCGTTAAGGTTTTGGGTTTCTAATTTGTTTTGGACTCAATTATTTTATTTAGGGTTTTCAACTTCTATAAGTAGTCCATAGAAATAATTATAGAGGAGATAAATTAGAGGGCATCAAGTATAAAGTTGTCAATACTTTTTAGGGTTCTTTCTTCTTCTTTTCTTAGACATTAGTAGCTAAAGACCCTTGTTCTGGGGCTGTGGTGGTTATGGGTAATTGTTGAACATCGATTGTTTTGAATTAGTGTTGGTTATCACTTTAAATTACTTTTGGATTCTTGTTTTAGTATTTCATGCTTGATCACCATAGAAATAAATCTATTGTCTACTCTTAAACTCGGGAGACGATAAGGTAGATAGACCAAAGGATACAAAAAAACTTGATCTTTCATTAAATTGAGTTGATTTGTGTTTAGGAGTGACGCCCAGACGAACACCTAGTTTGGTTACAAAACAGGATGAAATATAAATTCTCGCCAATTAGTACTGCCTATGCCCGCTCAACGATGTAGTTAGACAGTTAATTGGAGTAGGCGATTAGAGGTCGGGAGACCTACTGCCTATGCCCGCTCAACGATGTAGTTAGACAGCTAATTGGAGTAGGCGATTAGAGGTCGGGAGACCATGATCATAAAATCAACCCTGTAAATCAGTAATTTGATAACCGTAGTTAATTCATGCATGAGATGTGATACATGAAACCCTATGCATGCCGCAACCCTTGAATTTTTCCAATCACTGTAAGTAATTTTATTATTTCATTCCAGCATTCTTTTCTTTACAAATAAAAATCAAACACTTTTGGCACTCTTAAATAAATAATTAGACTAGTATAATTTAGTAAAAATAGTTAATTAACGAGTCATTTGGGTTCGATAATCCGGTTCTTTTAAGAGTCACTATATTACTTGCGTGATCACGTACACTTGTGTGTGCAATTGGGAGCAACAGTGTCCGAGTCAGCTTTCGCCTACCTCGACTAATTCTATGAGATACCTATCACCTCTCACCAGCAACAGCTACCAGGTAACTCTGTCCACCAAGGCTAGGACGGATGGGAAGAATCCCCTAGTGTTTTTTGTCTCCACTCTCCACTGAGTTTTGAACCTGAGACCTCAAGGTTCTCAACCACTTCATTGACCACTAGGCCACACCCTTGGGTGCGTTGATTGAGGTTATTATTGAAAGTCAACAATATTACGTGGAATATTTTTAATGATTCTATCATAATGGTTAGAAAACCCACAAATTAGGAAATTGTTCTTATTACAGAGAGACCCTATTTATAGACACTACAATAGACACCTTTTTCAACTAGGACACTGCAATACAATCCTTTTCTAAGTAGGACACTATATACTATTCCCATTACCATTACTATTCCTATTCTAAATAGGATTGTATATACCTATTACTATTCTTACACTCTCCCTCAAGCTAGTGCATACAAATCATATGTATCTAGCCTGTTACAAATATAATTAATACGAGGACGAATGAGGAGCTTGGTGATATATCTGTAAGTTGATCACTCGACTTCACAAAACTGACATTCAATCTCAATGTGCTTAGTCCTCTCATGAAATACCGGATTTGATGCATAATGCCGATAAATCACAGAGTGATAAATTACAGTATTGAACTTCCCAAACCAAGCTTGCACAAGCTATTTTAGACCATAGAGTGACTAACGCAATCGACATACAAGACTATTAGACTCCCCCTGAGCAACAAAATTAGATGGTTGCTCCATATAGACTTCTTCACAATTCAACAGTCGCCGGAAGTGCTCAAAATCTAGTATAAACTGTATGGATCATGTTGGAATCAATAGACGAGTCAATATTAAACAAGAAAGTCACCGAAAAACTGGCCGAAACATGTTCATATGTCGGAGTATTAGAGTTGATGGCTGAAGCCTGAAAGTGGTCACAATCTAATAAATAAAATTATATGGGTAGGGTCGGAATGATGGCACGACCCAACTAAAATATAGAAATTATATAGGAAAGGTCAGATTGATGGCACGACCCCATTGAAAAAGAGAAATAATATGGGTAGGGTCGGAATGATGGCACGATCCTACTGAAAAAGAGAAATTATATTGGTAGGGTCAAAATTATGGCACAACCCTACGCAAATCAGATTTGAGGAGTCACCGGAAAGACGAATGAAACTATGCAAATAAAATTTGAGTCTTTGAAAAGACACACGGTGCTATACAATTCAGATATGAGAAAGTAGTTGGGAAAAATCCACGGTACTACGCAAATTAAATATGAAAAGTAGTCCGGAGAGATGCACGATGCTACGCAAATCAAATATGCAAAAAAAGGTAGTCACCGAAAGGATGATACGGTGCTACACAAATTAAATATGAAAAAGTAGTCACCGAAATGATGGCACGGTGCTACACAAATTAGATATAAGAAAGTAGTCACCGGAATGATGGCACGGTGCTACACAAATTGAATATGAAAAAGTAGTCATTGTTAAGATAGGACGATGCTACACAAATACCGACGGATATGGGGTTGACACAAAACAGTCCTAGAAAGTCATCGGAAATTGACGCACGATGATCTGTTTGGCTAAGTTTTCTTCCCTTGAATATGGGGTTCATGCATATATCATTGATGTCACTTTTGTTAACATAATTATTGGCCACACGGCGGCATATATGGGTAACAGCCACCCGCTGGCAATGGAAGCTCTTTGATTTTCTACCACGATCGTAGAGGCTCTGATACCATGTTAAAAATATAGGAAAATAATATTATTGAATTGTTGTTGTGTACATTATTACAGAGAGACCCTATTTATACACACTACAATAGACACCTTTTCCAACTATGACACTGCAATACAATCCGTTTCTAAGTAGGACACTATTATTATTCATATTATTATTACTATTCCTATTTCTATTCTAAGTAGAATTGTATATACCTATTACTATTCTAACAAATATACAAACAGGAATATGGCAGAGCAAATTATTCAGATGGAATGGTGATGGAAGAAGTCCAAAATTCAGCTCCATTAGTGGAACCTTGTTATCAGATGCTCACCTTTTAATCAAAAATCCAGTTGCCCCTGGATTCGAGCCCTGGGGGAGCTGCTACATCTATGGTCTTAGCGGGCCTTCTAAGAGATCAGGAATCTCTGCAAAAGTTAGGTCTCAACTGAAGAAGAGACAGATTTGAAGAATCATCTAAAATGTGGGGTGTTTAGTGACAGATGGACAAAATTCAATTGGGAGAATACAACCACGAGACAAGTGGGTTTTTTCAAGTCTTACACTTCACAAGAGGGCAAAAAGAGCAAATCAAAAAAATTGATTTGGCCAAATGCAGCCCAAGTCATTCTTAATGATTTAGCAGGCTCAAAGAGTGATTTTTTCTTCGATCCTCTTTAGCAATCAGAAAGAACTCAAAAAATATATCGCCAGTGACAGAATCTTTTAAGTAGGGGAGAAAATGAGAACCAAGGGAAAACAGATCCCAACACACGAATCAAGATCACGCAAAGTAAGGCAACGCCGGAAAACATGACCATTGTGGTCAGCAGTGATAAAACTAGATTGGGAGTCAAAAGACAACAAAGCAACAGATTGTCACAACCATGCAAGATGAAAACGAAATTGAAGAGTGGGTTGTGGAAGACACAAAACCAATCCAACAAGACCGAAGCTCAATTATACGGTAGGAGAAAGAGACCTCCATGTGAGTGAGACAAAATCTGATCAAGTTGGGATAAATTTTCGGGGTAGATTTCCAGGGGCATTTGGAAGTAACACTGGAATTATTGATGCAAAAAAATTGACAGTTATAGACAGGCAAGGAAGATGGCGCGCAAATCGATTATCAAACGGCCATGATACAAAGGGGCTCAAGAACTTAAAAGGCTCACTTTTGATGTAAAATTTAAAGATGGTGGAAAAAGGGACGGGGGTAGAAAGGAAGTTGCTACAATAAAGGTAAACTAGTGACATGCAATGTTAGGGGTCTTAACTGTGGGGACAAAAGAAGGTTCGTGAAGAGTTTAATTTACAATTGGAATGCAAATATTGTATGCCTTTAGGAATCAAAGTTAAAGGGGGGAGTAAAAGATTTGATTGAAGAAATATGGGGTGGGTGATTGGTGAAACATGCGTGTCTACAAGTTATAGTGGTACTAGAGGGGAATTCTGATGATTTGGGATAGCATGTCTTGACAGGGGAGGATTTAAGAAGAGGTATGGGGTGTCACGTGACACTGCTTCCTCAGAAAAAATTACTAAATATGTGTATACGATTAAAAGGGAAAAGCAGATAAAAGAGCTATATAGTACAAAGTGACACTCCTTAAGCAAATATTGTGCGTAGCTCAGTTGGTTAGGCTCTAAATTTCTAAACTTGAGGTTGCGAGTTCAACCACGCATAACCTCATTTTTTATACAACTTTTTTGTTTTTTACCCTGCTTTCTCACTTCAATGACAGATTCGAGAACGAATACACATTATCCTGATTTGTATCCAAAGGTCAGTTAGACATTGAAAAATATATAATATTTAAATGGTGACACCGCTTACGAAAAATCCTGCGTACGCCACTGTCTTGGAAGGGGGGATTCAGGAAGTTGGATCCTATACTCTAACATGTAGGTTTGAGGCACTACTGCAGGATTTCAAGTGCCACATTACATGAATATATTCCCTGAATTACAGAATGGAAAGGGAACATGTGTGGGAGGAATTAGATGATATCAGGAGTCTGTTTGAAGGGCCATGGAATGTTTGTCGAAATTTCAATGTCACAAGATTACAATGTTTAAAAAAAAATGTCACAAGACTCCCATCTGAATTTTTTTTTTGCAGAACATATGGAAAGTTAAACAGATAGACAACTGGCCTTGGAAGAACATATGGAAAGTTAAAATACCCTATCGAGTAGCATGTTTCAGCTGGTTGTTAGCCTGGGAAGGGGTGTTGACACATGACAACTTTAGCAAGAGAAATTTCAACCTTTGCTCAAAGTGCTACATGTGTGGTGAAGAAACTGAGACAGTCAGCCATCTATTCCTAAATTGTAGGATCACAGACATGATATGGAAGATCTTCATTAGCTTTAGAGGTATTGGTTGGGCAATGCTAAGAAAGATTATTGAGGTCTTACTCAGCTGGGAAGAAGCAGGTACAGGATTGAGACACAGATAGATTTAGGATTGTCTAGGCTTGCATTTGGTGGACATCCTGTTAAGAGAGAAATTCCAGATGTTTTGAAGACATTAGCAGTTTAGTTCAGAGGATTAAGTTGAATTGTTTTAGACTTTTCTGCTTTTGGGTTAACAAAAGATACATAGAAGATACTGCTTCAATGATAGACACCCTTGTTTTTTTGATAGGCTGATGAGCAGTTTTGTTCTTCATTTTTACTTGTAAATAAGGTTTTAGCACAACCTAGGTGCTGTATTGATAAATATATACAAATTGTTACCTTCTCAAAAGAAAAAAAAAAACTCCACCTATGGAGGATTTCCCTGATTTCATAAAAGACATGGAGTTGCTGGACTTTCAGCTGGAGAGGGGGAATTATACTTGGTTTAAAGGAGATAGGAGTAATGTTGCCTCCAGAACTGACAGAATGCTATATCCAATGAGTGGGATGATAGCTTCAGGAAAATTAAACATGTTAGCCTGCGGAGATTGGCTTCTGATCACAATCCAGTGGCATAACAATGTTATCCTGCGGAGATTCGTCTTGGTTTTGAAGTGTGATGAATAGATTCCCCATATGTTGTGGTTAAGTAGTGTAAATTCAGAATTGCTTCCAAATAAAACGTTCTTCATCTGTCCATATTTATTAACAATGTCATGATGAGGAAGTGGCGGACTCATTAAATGTTAGGTGCTCAACTGCTTTAAATCTCAAAATGCTACTTTGAGATTGGGTGCTCAGCCAATATTTTTGTGTGTTACTAATAATTTCCAATATTTTTGTGTGTTACTCAAGCACCGACTAGCTACACTGTAGGTCCACCATTGGTTGTGGCAATTTTTACTATTGTATTTTCTTTTCATACATGATTTAATATGCTATACTTTAGCCGAGGGTCTATCAGAAATAGCCTCTTTGTCTTCGCACAATAGGGGTAAGGCTGCGTACACACCATCCTCTCCAGATCTCACTTGTAGGATTACACTAGGTATATTGTTGTTGTCATTTTATTCTCAAACGTATGTGTTTTTTTCCTTTAATATTCTATCAATTATTTCTTGACTTCTTTTATCTGTTGTTACAAATGTTTTAGAGTTTTGTTTGTGAGTTGTGGGTTGATTAGCCTCAGATTGTTGAAAGAATGTGACAAACTACTAATTGAATATTTGCTTCTATAGATTATTTAATTATACAAATTATAGGTTCTTGTTTTCGTAAACTTCTAGAGCACCTACATGGTTCTAGTTAGCATTGCAAAAGATCTTATTTTTGTATGCCATTCTTATAGGTCCTTTTTGTTTAAAAAATTCAATAAACTTATTAATCTATCTATCTATATCTATCTATACTTCATTAAAAGCATGAACTCTTAAACTTGAATGTTGAATTACTATAATACCCCAAATTTAAAATACTTAATTTATTTATTTAATTAATTATATTATATAAAAAGTGATACCTTTTCACATTAAAGGGTTGTGACTTTTCTGATGAGTTGTCACTTTTCCAAAGGGTTGTGACTTTTTTGACGGGTTGTAACATTTTCGATGAGTTGTGACTTTTCTGAAGGATGGTGATTTTTTCGAAGGGTTGTAACTTTTTTAACGGGTTGTGCCTTTTCCGATGAGTTATGACTTTTTCAAAGGGTTGTGACTTTTCCGATGAACAGTGACTTTTTCGAGGAGTTGTGACTTTTCTGATAAAGCACAATTAACACCTATTCATACTACTATTTGATAGCTATAAATAGAGGAGTTTCCTCACCTTTTCAACTACGAATTTTTTAGGCTTTCTTCTCTTCTTCTTAAAAAACCTCAGCAACAGTTCATTAAGTTCGAAATTCAAGGTACCACATAAGAAAGAGTTTGTGAACAAATTGTAGCAAATCATTCATCAATTCATGCTCATATTTTTCTCTTACGATTTTCATCACATACATACTTCACTGTTATTTGTATCATTTGAGAACATTAATACCCTTTTAATTAACCTACATATTTTATTTATTAAAAAAAGACTAATTTCCTATGAATAGTCACAACAATTTCAACATTCATGTTTCTTCGTTCATAAATCACAACCATTCACTCCTTATAAATTCTTAGGGATCTCTTTTCTCTGACAAGTTGGAATCATTTACAATTTTCATAAATGATTCTCCCCAATCCAATTTTTTTTTTTTTGAAATTGGTAAATTGTATTCATTCAGCATTAAGGCTACGCTGGCCACCTCCAAAAAGTTTACAAAAAAAGAAAAGAGAGATACTTACAAAGAGCCTATAAAATCCACTAGTTGGATTTCCTCTTCTATATTTTGTTCTTTATACCAAAAACATAGTGAAGTAATAACTTCCACTTAATCTTCAAAATAGAGGATTCTTTTCCTTCAAAGATCCTCTGGTTCCTCTCCTTCCAAATGGTCCACCAGATGCAGGCTGGGACTGTCCTCCACCATCTTTTTTGGCTTTTGCTTCCTCTTCTTCTGATCCAACAGCTAAGGAAATTTGCAGTATGTTGAGGCATGATCCAGTTGATTCCAACAATGGAAGTGAACATATCCCAAACTTGTGTCGTTACTTTGCAATGCATGAAAAGGTGTTTGTTGGTTTCTAGTGCCTCCTTGCAGAGGAAGCATCTAGATGCTATGATGGACCCCCTTTTTTGCAATGCCTCATGTGTCAAGCATGCTTTCCTAGCTACTAGCCAAGTGAAGCATTTCACTTTATTAGGAGCCACACTCTTCCATATAGTATTCCAAGGTCCAGTTGACCTGCCTGCAGCAACACTCAGTCCCCTTTTGTATACTCTGTTAACAGTGAAAATTCCATCATTGTGGTGCCTCCAAATGAATTTGTCTGAATCTGTATTAGTGCCCGGGAAGTTTCCTATTAGTTTTAGAAAATCTACTACCCATGGTATTTCCCAATCATTTAGGGGTCTTCTGAAAGTCAGGTTCCACCCTTGAGGGGACCACATTCTTGTATACTGCATCGAGTATTCAAGCTTATTAAGAACAGTCTAGGAAAAAGGGAGTGAAGTGTGCCATGACCACTCCAGTCCTCTTCCCAAAAAAGTATCTTGTCTCCCCTACCAACTCTAACTTCAGTGTTTAGCTTGAAAGTCATCCATAGATTCCTAATAGATTTCCAAACCTCAACCCCATATGTATTAGTCACTTTATAAGTGCACCACTGCCCCTCCGGACCATACTTATGAAGGATAATCTCCCTCCACAAGGACTGATTTTCTTGAGTAAATCTCCATAGCCATTTGATAAGTAAACTCTTATTATGAAGTTTTAGGTTCCTTACTCCTAGACCTCCAAAACTCTTGCTTTGCTGAACTGCGCTCCATTTTACCAGGTTGAAACTTTTCTCAATCTTGCTTCCTTGCCATAAGAAATCCCTCCTCAACTTGTCTAAGATTTCCACCACCTCACCGGGGATGGGAAATAAAGA
>JAJOOR010037438.1:0-12585 GCA_036250505.1 Solanum acaule | reverse complement strand
CTTCCCAATCACATTCTTCTGACGTCCACAATTACTTTGCAATGGTAATAGTGATTTGTTCATTTCCACCACCAAAACTGCAACAACACCCAATGGTTTAATTACTTGTCTTGCATCTTACTACTATTGCTAGAGCGGAATAGTCCCTCAATCCAGTGACAAACACCAACTTATTTAATTTTTAAGAAAATATAAATACCCCAACATACCCAAAATTCTAACTTTGAAATAACCCGAATTTCTCAACAAACAGCTCGAAGAAACAACCAGATAAAGACAGACCCACGCAAGAAAACACGCAATTTGTCAGTGAAATAGAAAAATTCAAGCAATGACTAGTAGAAGAACCAGAAAATAGCATTACATTCAAATTCTATAGCGATTTTAAGGAAAGAAGTAACAAATCGGAACAAAAAAAAAACAAATAAAAATCCTGATTTGAACAATGTTATTGAAGTGTAAAGATGATTAGAAGATGAATTGCATAAGATTAAACTACACCTTGAAAGATAACTCCTGCAAAAGAAACCGAACAGAGGGTTTTGCCGGGAAAGCACAGAGTATATAAATGAGATGAAATTTGGGAATTTGAAGTTAGGGGGTTTGATTTGTAGTTTGAATTAGGAAATTTAACAAGCAAACATGTTATATGTATTTACCATAAAATATTATAATTTTGGAAAATGGTCAAAAATGTCCTTAACCTATTGAAAAAGATTTAAAAATTCCCGTCATCCAACTATTGGATAAAAAATACCCTCAAGGTTAAACTTAAGTGTAAACTTGTCCTTCCTTTTAACAAAAGATGACGTGGCACAAATAATTTCTTAAAACTAAATATATAATATTATTTTATTGATCCACGTGTAATTACATTCAAATTCATTCACAATTATACCCATTAACCCAAATCTACTTTTTAATGTCCCAACAAAATAAACAGATTTATGTTTTTGGAGTTTCACCAATATCCATCTTGAATATAACAATGTCACTCACTTTTGTTGCATCGCCCACTGATTTAATTAACGTTTTGATTAGTATGTTGCAATCCTCTTTTCTCTTTTCATTTTAAATTAGATTAAAAGAAGTATTTTACACCTTTGGCCAAAACTAAAATTCTATATCTAATTAGGGTTTGATTTTTTATTTGCAGATGCAAAAGATAAAATGTGTTAAGTCACCATTCGCTTGTATTATTCACTTGTATTATCAAAAGTTTCTCAGAAAATGTTACCCGTGAAAGCACAAAACTGATCGAAATCTGCTCAATTCTTTCTGAAACAATGCATCGACCCCAGAAATGTTGAGCTTGTTACACCCTCTTGGCATATGTATTCTAATGTTAACAAGGTTGAGGAACCGTTCGCATCCTTGATGGCGAAGGCGGCTATTAGCTCTCACGCGTTGTCGCTCTACTCTCTCGCCGTTATCCAGTTCAATGGCGGCTGAAACTGCTGCCAGCGAGTGCCGCCCCGAAACTATCGCCGATATGTCTCCTGTTGGTGGCGGTGGAGAGCAGCGGAATGGGGCAGATGGAGAAGCTCCCGAGGTTGTTTGGCTTTGTGGATTTAGAAATGAGTTTCGAGTTAATGGGTATAATTGTAAATGAATTTGGATGTAGTTAGATGTGGATCAATAAAATAATATTATATATTTAATTTTAAGAAATTATTTATGCCACATCATCTTCTATTAAAAGGAAGGATAAGTTGACACTTAAGTTTAACCTTGAGGGTATTTTTTATCCAAATAAGTGGATGAAAGGGCATTTTTATCCCAATAGTTGGATGAAAGGTATTTTTGAACCTTTTCCAATAGGTTAAGGTCATTTTTTACCCTGTTCTCTTATAATTTTAACGGAGAAAGGTCTAAAATGTCCCTCAAGTATTTGAATTGGTACAAAACTACCCTCCATCCACCTATCGGCCCTAAAATACCCATGACGTCCACCTTTCGGCTCAAAAATACCCTCGATGTCAATCCTTTGACTCATATTTTCCTAATTTTTAATAGTTCCCTTAAAGTAAAATTATTAAATATTTATTTATTATATTGCTTAATGTGATTGGTCCAAATTTAAACCCTTCTCAAATAAATAATAAAAATGATATTTTTAAAAAATTCTATTTTTCTATAAAACCACTTATGATTCATATTTTGACCCAATACACTTGAAAATAATATTGAAAAAATAAATTCATGATATCTTCCTATTGGCCTATTTTAAATCAATCCCAATATATTATAACGTAACTCAACTCATAAATGGGGATCCAACTAAAAGCCATACTTACCCCGATTGATTGTCCATCTAAAAATATTATTATTTTCATTAATATAAAATATTCTCTCAATTATCCAAATGTCTTGTTCATTTTCCCTTTTATTCCCTTTTTAATCTCTTATTCTTAATTAGGATATCTGGGACTCAAACTTGAAATGAACTCACATATTTATATTCTTTTAATTAGTATTATTGTCATGATGGGACGAGGGTGGGGATAAAAGAAATGATTGTTTTTATTCTTTTATTTTAAATTTTGGATACACACAAAAAAATATAATATTTGTACATATTTACTTGATTAAGTCATCTTTTATTAAACTAATTATTTCTATATGAATGCATCGTTATTTTCCTCTTTTTTTCCTCTCTTGTTTGTCATAAATTAAAAAAAATTAAAATTGTGGACAGGATCCAAATAGATTTTTTTTTTGGAAGAGATAGGAAGTGAAGGCCCGGGGAGGGAGTAGTTTAGAGAGTAGATGCCTAACATTTTTATAATTTTAAATTTACTATGAAATTCAAAATCAAGTCAATCATGTGAGCTTATATATTAAATAATTTCAAAATGGAAAAGGGCCTAAAATGCCCTTAAACTATGAGATTCAATACAATATTACCCTCCATCCACCTAATGAGTGTGATCCGTTAGACATAAGGATATTTTTTAGCTGAAAGGTGGACGTCAGGGGTATTTTAGGACCGATAGGTGGATGAAGGGTAATTTTGTACCAATTCAAATACTTGAGAGGCATTTTAGGCCCTTCTCCGTAATTTTAAAATAATTACCAGCTATAGGCAGAATTTTAGAGCAAATTTCTCTTTTTTCTCTCCCATTTCCCCCTCTTTCGCTGCCCTCTCTCTCATCCCCTTTCTCTTTCTCAATCCTAAACAAGTGTAACCCAAAAAACATTTCATATAATACGATAATTGTATTTTGTATTATATATCAAATATATTTGTATTTCATATCAAGTGTATTTGTATTATGTGTTAACTGTATACATATTATGTACCAACTGAATTATGACACTTTATATTCTATCAACGGTGCTCGTTGATACAATTGATACAATTATATTTGATATGTAATGCAAAATACTAGAAGGTTCATGTATCATTACCCTGATGATATAACAAAATAAAAGCTTGTCCTATCTCACATGATAAAGCAAAGAGAAAGGAAAGATAAAGAATAGAAAAAAGACAGAATTGAACAATCGTAGAGGCATTTTTGTGTATACAACTCTACAAGAAAATTGACCCCATCCTTTCTATTGAAGAAAGAGAAAAATAGACTCTATCAGACTCAGATGGGTAAATAATCAGATGGCATTAATTGTACTCGTTGATAAAAATGTATTGTTGATACAATTGATACAATTATAGTTGATATATAATACAAAATAATTGTATCAATTGTATTTGTGATAAAACTTGATACAACGAATACAATATGCATTCATCCTCTGTGTCAATTGTATTATGTATCAATTAAATTTAAACAAATATAGGTGAGAGACTTGTATTTTATATCAATTGTATTCAAATAATTATATTTTTATTTTTTTATCAACTGTATTCGTATTTTTTATCAATTATATTCGTGATACAACAAATACAACATGTATTCATCCTCTCTCCTTCCTCTCTCGATATCGCTTGCCTTTCACCTCCTAACATGTAGCTAAAATACAATAGTTTTTAATACAATCATTTTCATTTTGATACAATTCATTTGTATCAATTGTATTGGTGATACAACCTGATACAATGAATGAATACAACAAGCATTCAACTTCTCTCCTCTCTCTCCCTGATCTCGCTCGCCTCACTCCTCTATCTTCTAGTATCGCTTGCTTCTCTCCTCCCCCAAACATGTAGATATAATTTGTAATCAAGCAAATTATAGTTATAGATCTCTAATTAATCCTAAACTATAATCATTTTTGAAAAATTTCTTTTGAATTAGGGGTACTTGAGACAATTGCAATTTCTATACGACATACTTTCTCCTTCTATGCTTGGTGCCATGGTCCATTGTGAACGGCTAAAGAAAAAATAATTCAACTGGGAGGCCATATGAGCAATAAACTAAAAATAATTTATATATCTACATAAAGCTGAATATAGAGAAGGTGATGTGTGCATTCCTTTTATATATTTTTTCTCCTTTTTTTTTTATTTTTTAATCCATATATACTAATTAATTAAATAGCTTAAGAAAATACAAACAAAATAACTTGTGACTTGTTTGCAATGACTAACATTTATGCTAAAAGAAAGCCCACGTAACAATAAAGCCTAGGAAGCCCACGTAACAGTAATTTGCATTAAATCCCAATTAACCGCTTCATCCCACGTAGTAGCACTAACACATAATGCTAATTAATAGCCAAACCTTTGGCTTTTCAATTTCTTCAGTTTTAAAGGTCTTGTGTATAAGAAAATGTATTAATTTCTCCAATTTCATGTTCAGGAAATCCCAGAAGCATTTGGATGGCACTTCAAGTGAAGATAATTTGTTACTAAAGAGAATGGTATGTCAAAATTTTATTTAAGAATGATATTTTTATAAATATTTGTGGTAGAATTTCATGAAATACAATTGCTTTTGTAATCAATTCTATATATATATAATGAGAAGAGTTTCTTGAGATGGCAATGAGGGTATTTGGTGTTGAAGAAGCATTGCTTAGTTATTATCTTCATTTGAAACATAATGGCATATTCAAAAGACCTTATAACAAGTTATTGTATTGTATTCGAACAATGTGAGAGTCACTCACCTCTTCATTTGTTACTTTTATGAGATGATTATGTTGAATTGATTGACGATCATGCTACTGGGAACAATGGCAAGAACAAAACATTATGGAAAGAAGCAAGAAAAAAAAATTGAGTATCAATATTCTAAATATCCTAAAAGACCTCACTGGTTCTATTGGATATCACGCTTATTTAGTGCAAATATATCTTCATTTTACA
Source organism: Solanum acaule (assembly GCA_036250505.1). Lineage (NCBI taxonomy): Eukaryota > Viridiplantae > Streptophyta > Magnoliopsida > Solanales > Solanaceae > Solanum > Solanum acaule. The sequence goes on along the minus strand of JAJOOR010037438.1, from coordinate 7,310 downwards.
AACGTTGTTTCATGTTAGCTCTTTTGTTTTATATTTTTCTCTACCTATGTTGTGCAAATGTTTTATGTTGCAATTACTTCATTATCAACTTCACCCTTTGAGTATAAGGGATAAGATGTGGATTTTAAATTTAAATTGTAAGCATTGGGACATCTCTTATTCTCTTGAAAATTTTGTTGCATGAAAATTTTATTTGTTACATGAGTGATTTGAATGTAAGTTATTATCAATAGTTTAACAAATTAAAAAAAAAAACAAACTTGAATTGAATTAGCACCACAATTTTTTCGTTTGTCCAAATATATGATAGCTAGAAATTTAAAATTAATATCTATATATATTTATATATAGTTGGACATAGACAAAGTCATATTACAACTCTATAATCAATAACCATATTTTTCTTTTTTCTCATTTTTTACCATTTAAGTATTCAATTAATTAGGGGAAGATAATAGCTATAAAAGATGAGCAAAAATGAAAGACGTTAGATTTCAAATAGGTAATGAGAATATTAAAGTAGAAAAAAGTATTATAAATTTTGATTATTCAAAAATAAAGCACAACCTTTGACTAACAACAAGAATTAGGGAAACAAGAAAATAATGAAATTAAATAAATATAGAAAGTATCGAAAGAAGTAACACTCCAGAAAAATAAAAAGAGGAAGTAGGATAAGAGGGGGAAAGAAAACGGAGATAATATAATGAAACTCGAGAGAAAGTAACCTATTTTCTAAACAAGAGTTTATTATTTAGGGTATGAACAAATGAGGGGGAGATTAGATACGCAAATAGAAAAAAAAGATTTTGAAAAAAAATATCAATTAAAAAACGATAATAAAATACAATTCATTTCTACTTATATCTACCTATACTTTTCATTTCATGCCTTACTTTATTTTATTAGAAGAAATTTTTTAATGTATATTATTGATTTTGTAAGGATATATATGGATGTATGTTATTTTAATAAGTTTATTTCTAAATTTATAAATAATTTTTATGACCGCGCGAAACGCGGAAATGTTCACTAGTTTTTATTATAAAATAAAAAAATTTGATATGAAGTAAAATACGAGAAAGAAGAGTTGTAGAAATATGTGACTTAGTTATCCTTTTTTAAATTAGATATATCATAACCCCAAATGGTAGTGGACAACTTTATTTTCATAAGTAGCAATTTTTCTGTAACGACCGGGTTCCGTCGTTATAGAAAAGCCAACGGAGAAAATTTTGGGTCGGAAAACTTTTTCGTAGTAACTTGAGATTTCCCAACCTAATCCAGATTTGGACGAAATCAAAGTCATTAAGGTGTAGGGAAATCTGGTAACAATCGGGGTGAATTATTTATGATTTTGATTACATGAGTAGTTAGGTAAGTCATTAAGAAATCTGTACGACTTTACGGAATTGATTTCGAGTGAGTAAAACTCTCAGAATCAATCTTAGCGTGAACGGTATTTTCTGAGCATTGTTGATTAAAGGTGTGTTGTGAAATGGGGTCTTGGAATTATTCAAATAGCTCATTGTTTCGTGCGAGCCGCTTTGGCGGTGGTTTTGGTTGCTCTGGCGGTGCCGCTGAAGCGGGGTGAGGGCTGCTGTGGCGGGCCAGACACAACTAAAAGTCGTAAATAAACCCCTAAACGACTTTATTCTGCATTTTTCAATTTTTAGAGCTAAGGAACGAACTCCAGGCGACTTTTGACAGTTTTCCACCATTCTTGAGGCTAAAGGTAAGTTTTTCACTCCCCAAATGCATTTTTCAATCCGTAGAACGTAATAGAATGGGTAATTATTGATGGGGGAGGGTTTTGATCTATATTCTATGGTGGAAACAACCCTATTTTAGGTGCTTAGGATCATAGGTATGATCTAGGGTTCATAGAATTGTTAGCAATTTGGGTAATTAGTGATTGTTTATTGATTCCCGTATTGTATTGATTGTTTGTAGACTAAGAACAATCAGAACGAATCTGGAAAGGGAAGGACCAAGTTTCTTAGGGTTTCAAGCTTGTTTCGAGGTAGGTGATGGTTGTGATTCTATGATTGTGTGATGTATGTTTGTTTTTGCTTCATTATGATACATGTATGTACATGAATGTTGCATTATTGATCACACTTGTTGTAAATGAGATAGATGAATGATGGTTACCATGAAATCATGACTTAATTGTATGATATTGAGGATATACTTGTGATTGTGATTATGATTGTGGTGTGTTGAATGAATTAGTTGCCACGTTCCAGCATAACTAACTTGGATCAGTTGCCACATTCCGGCATAATTATGGGATCGGTTGCCACGTTCCGGCATAATCATTAGATCGGGTACCACGTTCCGGTATGCTAACTGTTTGGGTTTGGGTTCCATGAGAGGACCAATGACTTGTCATATTTGTGTATTTTGAGAAATGTGAAGTTGTTCGTAAATATTGATGATATTGTATATGTTCGGTATATGCATGTGATTATAATGTTGTATTGACTTACTTATGTTACACTTAGTGGGATAACCGCGTAATCCTACCAGTACACTGTGGTTATGTACTGATACTGCACTTTCTCTTATTTTTATTGAGTACAGGGCATGTTCCAGTGGCTATTGACAAACCTCGCTTAGAAGATCAGTGACTGTTTTCGAACTCAAGGGTGAGCTAGTTCTTCTGGGCTGCCATGGGTTCTTTTTTGTCTATGTCCACCATTTCGGACTTAAGAGTTTTCTAGTTAGTTGATTAGTTCATTAGTTGGGGTTGTATCCCTTCTTGTTTAGACTTGTTGAACTTTAGATATTTTGGTATATTGACTTTCAGGTTCTAGGTGTATTTTTTTGCATTGTTAGTCGTTAGATCTTGGAAGTTTATGGAAACTTCAGTTTTTAGATAATATTCCAATTTTCGTATCCTTAAATGCTTTAGTTTTTGGTTTGGGTTGTAGTAGTGGTTCTCCCACCGGAGGGTTAGTATGGGTACCAATCACGACGGTCTGGGTCGTGAAAAAGTTAGTATCAGAGCCTAGGTTCATTGATCTCGATGTACCAAAACGAGTCTAGTAGAGTCTTGCGAAACGATACGGGGACGCTTGTACTTTTTTTGAGAGGCTATAGGACTTTAGGAAATCTCTCTGTTTTCTCTTGTCTCCTTTCGTGCTATTACTTGATTCAAATTGGTATCTAACCTCCTTCACTCTTCTGTCCGCAGATAGTTAACACCAGATTCAACGGCATCAGGCCCGTAGCTCCCGTCAATACTCCAGCTGAGGAATCTGCAGCGAGAAGTCACGGTCGAGGCAGGGGTAGAAGAAGAGCTAGGGGTAGAGGCCGTGAAAGAGTAGCACCTACTGGGAATGGAGCTCATGTTGAGAATGCTCTTGTGAATGAGAACCCTCATGCGCATCATGAAAAGATAGATGAGAATGTTGATGTTGAGAATATTGAGGATGTGGGACAAGAGGAAGAGGTGCAGGCTGAGACTACTGATGTTCCTCCCATAGACCCAGTGTTAGCTCGACAGATCATGTCATTCTTGAAAGGGTTAGTTGGTCCTGGAGTGCTTCCTTCTGTTCAAGCAACTCAAGCTCTCGCTAATCCCCCTGTTGCTAGCACTGCGCCCAAGACGGGTAGAACGGGAGGTAACGATGCTTTCTTTCGTCCTTTGTTGGGTTCTGTTATGACTGGTAATGAGCATGAAATGTTGACTAAGTTCTTGAAACTAAAGCCTCCTGTGTTTTCTGGTTTTGAGAATGAGGATGCTTATGAGTTCATCTTAGATTTCTATGAGAGGTTTCATACGTTGGGAATTGTCCATCAGCATGGGGTTAAGTTTGTGTCCTTTCAACTTCAAGGTGAGGCTAAGCAGTGGTGGAAAGCTTATATGGAATACAAATCTTCTACTTTACCTCCACTTACTTGGACTTAATTTCATGCTCTATTTTTGGAGAAATATGTGCCTAAGACTTAGAGGGATCGCAAGAAGGATGAGTTCATGGCTTTGGAGCAAGGTGGTATGATTGTGGCTGCTTATGAGGCCAAGTTCCATGCTTTGTCTAGATATGCTACTCAATTGGTGACTACTGAGGAAGAGAGAATCTGGTATTTATTAGAGGACTAAATTCTGAGTTGCAAGTATTATCTATTCATATGACTTCTGCAGGGGGAGCTTCAATGAGGTAACAGACTATGTTAAGAAAGTGGAGGGGGTGAGGCCAGATGGTCAGGCTAAGGCATTGGCAAAAAGGGCCAAGAATTCAGGCAACTTTCAATGTTCTTATTCCAGAAGTTCAGGGAGGCCAATGCTTGCAGCCAAGCCAATTCAGTCCGCTATGCCCGCCTCTACAAGTAATTACTCGAGAACTCCACCTCATAATTTGATTCAGGATAACCAGGGAGTCACACCTTCATCGGACAGCAAGCCATCTTTTGATCGTACATGCTACAATTGTGGTGAACCTGGGCATATGAAGAGAGATTATCCCTACCCACGTGTGTTAGATTTCGCGCAACAGCAGTCTAGAGAAGTGGTATCCGCAAGGAATGGTAATAATGGTAGAGGACATCCACAAGGTGGGAGAGGAGGTAATCAGCGAGGTCGTGAGGGTAAAGGAAATGGTAATGCAGGCAGAGGTAACGTGCAACTAGGCAGAGAAATGGCTCGTCAAGATGATATGGCTCAGTGTTATGCCTTTCCGGGCAAGAATGAGGCAAAGGCTTCTGACGCAGTGATCACATGTATTATTCTTGTCTGTGATCGGATGGCTAATGTGTTATTTGATCCGGGTTCTACTTATTCATATGTATCCGTGAGATTTGCCTCAAAGTTTGATATGATTTGTGATATATTTGATGCCCCTATCCATGTTTCTACCCCAGTAGGAGAGTCAATCATAGTCACCCATTTCTATCGTGCTTGTCCTATTTTGTTTATGGGTTTTCAGAACTGGACTGATTTGGTGATTTTGGATATGACTGATTTTGATATAATCTTAGGCATGACTTAGTTGTCCCCTTATTATGTTGTGTTTAATTGTAATACTAAGTCGGTAACTCTAGAAATTCTAGGAAGGGAAAAATTAGAGTGGGAAGGGGTGTACAAGCCTAAATAAGCTAAGATCATATCCACAATTCGGGCTAGAAAATTGGTAGGGCAGGGTTGTTTGGCTTATTTGGCTCATGTTAGGGATGTTGAGGTTGAGACTTCATTATTGAGTCTATTTTTGTGGTGTCGGAATTTAGAGAAGTGTTTCCTAATGACTTGCCTGGTATACCTCCGGATAGAGATATATAGATTTCTACATTGATTTAGAGCCTGGTACGCGCCCCATTTCTATCCCTCCATATCGCATGGCTCCAACAGAATTGAGAGAGCTTAAGGCTCAAATCCAAGAGCTTCTTGATAAGAGATTTATTCGTCCTAGTGCTTCCCATGGGGTGCCCAATTTTATTTGTTAAGAAAAACGATGGTAGTATGAGAATGTGTATAGATTACTAGAAATTGAATAGGGTCACTATTCGAAACAACTACCATTTGCCTCGAATAGATGATATTTTTGACCAATTGCAAGGTGCATCGGTTTTCCTTAAGATTGATCTAAGGTCTGGCTACCATCAGTTGAAAATTAGGTCTGAGGATGTCCCCAAGACGGCATTTAGAACTCGTTATGGGCACTATGAGTTTTTGTTTATGTCTTTTGGTTTAACTAATGCGCCTGCAGCTTTTATGAGTTTAATGAATGGGGTGTTCAAGTCATTTCTTGATTCTTTCGTCATAGTCTTTATTGATGATATTTTGGTCTATTCAAAAAGTGAGGAAGACCATGTCGACCATCTTCGTATTGTTTTGGGTGTCCTTGGGAAGCAAATGTTATATGCAAAATTTTCTAAGTGTGAATTTTGGTTGATTTCTGTTGCATTCTTGGGGCATGTAATTTCGAAAGAAGGGGTAATGGTAGATCCTCAAAAGATTGAGGCGGTTAAGAATTGGGTTCGACCAAGTTATGTGACTGAAGTTAGGAGTTTTGTGGGGATCACTAGCTATTATCGTCGATTTGTGAAGAACTTTGCTTTTATTGCCACTCACTTGGCTAATTTGACCAAAAAGGAGATACCATTTGAATGGACTGAAAAATATGAGAAGAGCTTTCAAAAGCTCAAGACACTTTTGACCACCACACCTATTCTTGCATTACCGGTGGAAGGTAATGATTTTATTATTTATTGTGATGCTTCACATTCTGGTTTTGGTGCTGTGTTGATGCATGATAAGAATGTTATAACTTATGCATGCGTCAATTGAAGGTGCATGAGAGGAATTACCCAACACATGATTTGGAGTTGGCAGCGGTAGTGTTTGCTTTTAAGATTTGGCGACATTGCCTCTATGGTGTTAAGTGTGAGGTGTTTACTGATCATCGTAGTTTGCAGCATATGTTTACTCAAAAAGATCTGAATTTGAGACAACAAAGGTGGATGAAGTTACTTAAAAATTATGATGTTACCATTCAATACCATCCAGGTAAGGCTAATGTAGTGGCAGACGCTTTGAGTCAAAAAACGGTGAGTATGGGTAGTTTAGCTTGCTTAAGTGTAACCAAGCAACCTTTGGCTAAGGAAATTCAGAACTTAGAGTCTAAGTTCTGCAGTTGGGCATCTCAGAAAGAGGTGAGGTGTTAACTAGTATTGAGGTAAGGGCCACATTCATTCAGGAGATCAAGGCAAAGCAATTTGAAGATGAAAATTTGGAGGAGCTTAGAAAGAAAACTGCGATTGGTAAAGCACAAGAGACCACTTTTGATGCGGAAGGCGTGCTCAGTTTTAAAGGAAGAATTTGTGTTCCTCGAGTTGATGATTTGATTCAGAAGTTGTTGATGGAGTCTCATGGGTTGCAATATTCTATTCATTCGGGTGTGACCAAGATGTATTGAGATTTGAAGCGAATTTATTGGAGGCCGGGCATGAAGAAGGATATAGCGGAGTTTGTGGCTAAGTGTCAAAATTGTCAACAAGTGAAGTATGAACATCAAAGGCCTGTATGTTTGCTTCAAAGAATGCCAATTCCGGAATGGAAGTGGGAAATGATAGCCATGGATTTTGTGGTTGGTCTTCCCAAGACTTTGGGGAAGTTTGATTCTATTTGGGTAGTTGTCACGACCCAAACCAAAGGCCTAGACGTGACCGGCGAATGGGGAATCCGAAGGAACCCCAAACAAGCCTCATAGTGTATCATTACACATCCTTGGTCGCGGAAGCAATTAAATGACCATGAGCAATAAGCATAATCAAAGGGGGGAAATCGAGACTAAGGGAGCAAGAGAAAA
>JAJOOR010037437.1:0-13919 GCA_036250505.1 Solanum acaule | reverse complement strand
GGTCACCATACCTCTAAGTTGAAAGCCCACGAAAAATTGAAGAAGAAAGAACTCAAAATCTTCAACCCTAGCTCCAACTTCTTCTTCTTCTTCTTCCTCTCTTCTTCTCTTCTTCACTCAAGAACCCTAACTCTTACTCTTTTAAAATGGAACAAAAAAAATGATCCACAATCAGCCTAACACAATAATATAACCTCAAAAGAAAAGATTTGTGAAAAGACCAAAATGCCCTTAAATTTCCGGATGAACTCTTTGCCAACTGCCCAACTTTCAAAGGGCATAACTCGCTCATACAAACTCGGAATCGAGCAAACTCGGTGGCGTTGGAAAGATCATTCCAAGGGCTTTCCAAACATAACTGGAACTACTCCTGGATAATCCTGAGCTAGGAGTTATGACTGATCAAAGTTGGCCAAAAATTCACTGATTTCCCACACTCAACCAAATTTCCAAGTTTTGAACTTAGCCAAATTTCTAGATTCTGAACTTTTTTTCCAAAAGTGACTACTTCCAATTTCAAGCTTCTTCATATTCATTTTAAATCGTCGGATGTTACACAGTTAAAAGGACATTACAAAAAAAACCCCTCATAGAACCTCATTATAAAGTCAACACAAAGTCATAGGCTCTTGCTTAAGCTATCATTTTTCCGAGTCGTTACAATGCCAGTGATGAAGGCTAAGAAATCAAAGTGCGGCCACCGAATGGGAACGAACAGGATAAGCTGCAGGCCAACTCACAAAAGGCCAGCTGATTAATCACTCAAGAGCGTGGGTTGAAGATAGGCACATTGGAATGCTAAGGAAATATGTATAGAGCTTAATGAATCACTCGGTAATGCACCAAACGACCCCAGCATACCTTCTGCTTTACGCGACATCTGTTAAAGGACTCCAACTCGAAACAGCTGCCTAACCAGGATTATTCTCTAGCCCTATCTCTGTTTTTCTTTAATTTGACCTCTAGATTATTGTTATATATTTGAGGACAAATATATTTTGATTGTAGTGGGGTGAGGCTCACCTTTATTTGCTTGCTATGGATGTATGTGTTTTTGTATATATTTGGGTTGTCTATTTAAAGTGGCGCTTTATATTGTTTTTGCGATTGTTTAAGCTTATGGCTTCTTCCTGGTTTTAATTGATTGTAAATTTGACCCTTCCAAAAAATTATAATTATTTTCAAAAATATTTCTCCACAACTTGTGTTGAATGTGGTTGTTCTTTTGCCAAAATTTGAGTCTCGGTTTTGATCAATACCGATGACTTGAATAGTGCTTACAATTGAACGAACATGAATTTACAATTACGATGAGGCCAAATGAAGTTGCTTAGACAATATGTAATCTCTTTGCATCTCGTTGTGATTAGCCATTTATCGAATTGATTCTCTTGTAATGACCGTTGCACACTAGCGAAAGTGTGTGGTCTTGTTTTACCTAAGTGTTGATGCCTTGTGCGATTAGATTGCCTTGAACCTTGCATGAATAAACCTATAATTTGCACTATTAGTCTGATTGATTTAGAAAGGTGTGCTCTTGAAATGATCTTAGGCAACTCTAAAGAGTGTGAGCCAAATTTGATATATACCTCTTTGGTGGCCTACCCGTGAGCATGTGAAACTCTTTTGAACACCCTTTGAGCCTTACCTTTCTTTGAAAGAATCTTGATGAACCCTGGACCTTACTTGACCCACTACCTATAATCCTCTTGATTTGTGGTTTAACGAATAGCCAACTTAGGCCAAAAGCCTAATTTGGGGGTGTGGTAAAAAGGAAAAGGAGAAGTCAAGAAGTGCAAGAAAAGTCTCCCTTAACCCTTGGTATTGCAGAACAATGGAAACCCTTCGAAAATAAAAATAAAAATAATTGGAATAAAGTACGAAGGAAATAGGGTTTCCAAGAAATCCATGGAGGTGAATGGAAAGATGAATTAGAAGAACTAGAAAAAGAATTGATATAGGCAAAGAAGGGAATGCCTTGAGAATACCACATCTCACGAGGAAAAAGTCACTGAGCCTAAATGACCATACCTTTGCACGCATCCCAATTACAATCCTTAGAAAGAGCTTTTTGATCTAAAGTAAGCTGAATCGAAAGTTGATTGGAAAATAAGGGCAAACGTATGGGTAAAAACATGCATTGTGTTCCTCTTTTTTAAGTGTGAGCGTTTCATCTGATTCCTGATCTTGAATTGAATAACCTTTTTGTGTGAATGTGGAATCATTATTGATGTGAGGGCACTTAGATACTTCTTGTTGAGCTTGATTGCACAAGTAGCATGTATTGTGAGCATGAGAATCTTTGGTAATGGTGTGTCACAACTTGAATCTTTGAGTACACATTTGATCCTTTCTTAAGTAAATTGAGTCTGGTTGTGTGCATTCATGATTTTGTCTTGCGTAGCACTATTTGACACACCGTGTTGAACGACTGAACTTGAGGACAAGCAATAGTTTAAGTTGGGGGTGTTGATGAGTCCACAAATTAGACTCATTTAGGGCTTTATTTTTATAGGAATAGTGTCCTCAAATGCTTATTTTGTTTCAATATCTGATGAAAACTCTTAAGCTTCAGGTATTTGAAGTTTTAGTGGAAGCATGGACACTTAGGCGCAAAAAGGCTGAAAAGAACGAAGAAGCTAAAGCATGCGCATCGCCAAGCATGCTTGGCGGTTCGCCGAAGGGACGCACTCCACCCTATGTTCCAATACGCAAAGCCTTGAAGGAGCAGGATCAAAAAGGTGATGAAAGGAGCAGTCGGAATTTCACCGAATAATTCTGCAAAGCAGTACTAGGTCGCCCAATGACACAAAGCACGACGATCCTGAAGGCTAGTGCAAGACGGCGACGAACTACACCAAATAGCGAATAGCCGAAATATCAACCAGAACTATTTTTTGAAGTCTATAAATACTAAACTTGTTATTAATTTTTAGGAGTCAAACATTTCTTTTAATTTGAAGAATAGAATAATACTTTTTGGGATATTTTCTCTCAAGTTTGGAGAGGGTTTTTGGGAGACTTGAAGAAAGAAGGATTTCATCTTCCCCGAGTTGGAAGTTGGTCTTCTCCATTCTTCTTCCTTTGCTTAAATCAAGGTTTAATTCCTTATACCCATTTGATTCTAGTATCATTTTAGGTGTATTTTGTTATTTCTTGATGTGTGGCTCAAAACCTCCATTCTTAGGGTGTGATTCAGCAAATATCTGTTGATATTTTTGTTTGGTCTTCCTTGCTGATGGGATATATGTATTTTAATGGTGATTTCACGAAGTGGTTATGGTTTAATTTAATGAGTTTGTAGTTGCAAATACAAAACCACCCATGTGTTTTCGGCTTGGCCGAGAGGGAGATCGCGAAACCAAGACCGCTAGACTGATGGCCTAAGAAGTGGGTCGACATGAGGTTCAACCCGAGAGGGTGAGCCCTACTCCCATATCGTAACACGCAGCTCGAGAGAGTGAGTGGGGTAAAGCGTAGGCTGGCCTTCATACGGCAAATGGGTGTCCGAGAGAAACACATTTGAAATGGGGTATGTGGCCTGAGAGGGAACTTATTTCCATCTAAACCTTAGCCTAGCCACTATTATCTTGCAAATTTCATATCGAAAGCATGTACCCAACGATTTATCTCAACCTGTATTGCGGTCACTCACCAACAACTTGTCCCCATACTTGATCTTCTTATTATATTTGTTGTTTTTTACTACATGTGACAAAACTCCCATTTGATATTTGACACCTTTGTGTTACCCCTTTTAATTTAAAATGTTTTTAATCGTTAATGTCTTTAGCTACAACTAGTTTGAATAAATTTTACTTTTCTACTAATTTTCAAAACCACTACCTTAGGACAGGACCCCAACCCTTGGTTGGGTTACTAAATAATCGGCGATCGTAGACACTCGTACTGTAGGTTATTATCGTTGGACACGATAAGCATCAGGTGCCTCTGCTGGTAATGGGTTAATATTGACCTCTGGAGATGTATCTGCTGGAAATGCTCTACTCTTGTCAACCTCCTCTCGTGTGAACTCGGCCTCTACACACCGGATATCAGTGGAAGAAAATGGGGTGACCTCAACATCCCTCACAGTGTCACGAGGTACTCTAGCTTGCCGGCACAACTCAGTAACTTGAACTGGAAATGGCATAGACGTCAGCTTCTGTTTGGCTCTAATGGCCATCTCATGTGAAATCAGTAGTCCCATATCGATCCGCCTCCTGGCCATGATAGAACCAACCCAAGCCTCCTTAGGATGGCGCAGAATAGACTCGTTTTGGGATGGCATTATGATGTTGCTAATGAAGCCAAACCACAACCTGTAGGTGATGTTCATGTCCCTCTTCTCACTGGGAGCTCTTGCATCCATCCACCTCGGGGTGGTGTCAGAAATCATCGGAGCCAACCAACCCTTCAAATCATCCAGGGATTGAACAATCGGCAACCCCTCGTAACGGAGTGCAGAGTGCAATGGTCTACCTAATACAACATTAATATGCTCCTATGACACTCCACCTCCTTGTCTCTGACCGTGATGGACTACACCGGTCGAAACTCACTTGCCTTCTTCTTGTTCTTAGGCACCAACTCCCCATAGGAGGTGTAAAACTCTCTTACCGAGGAGGTAATGTAAGGGTCTTGGGGTCGTATGAACTGCTCGAATCCATAGTATCGGAGAGTTTCAAGCACATCAGGAAGCTTGCCTTCCAGACCCTCCATAGATAGTAACTTCTCCTCTACGATGGTTCGTAAACCATCACTTTTCAATCTGTTTAACAACCTCGCTGAAGGAACTTTAGGTAGTGCAAGGGTGACTGGAGGTGCGTGAGCTGGCACTGAGTCTGTACTTAGAGGATAGCAGTTGAGGAGGCTCCGGTGGGGGTAGGCTGAGATCTAGCCTGGTGTCTACTACTGTGGTGAATCAAGAGATACTCATCTTTCGGTTCAGAAAAAGCTGGCTCAATAGCTTCCCTTTTCTTAGCGATATGCTTCTTTCGTTTGCCTTTGTCTCCCGGTGGGAGATCTTGCTTTCTTTTCTGTGAAGGACGTGATCCTCCTTTATTTATCGTATTGCCCTTTGCCTTTTTTTGAGGTTCCTCGGTTAGATTGGTGCATACCATATCATAAAAGGATCGAGGAGAAACTCAAATGCAAGAACAGAAAAGTTATTGCAGACAGACTTGTCGGTCCAGTCGGCGAGCTAGTGTTGTCCGCGGAAAGTTACAGTGCCCAAGGGTTCCAGGGATGCAGATAAAGTGCCATAACGAGTACTTTCGGCGAGTCGACGAGTGCCTTCGGCGAACTCAGGACTCTCGCTGAAAGATACAAATTAAAACCACAAATTTTATGCGACATTAAAAAGCAAGGTGATGGAAATAGGTGAACCGCCGAGTGGTTCGGAACTCAGCTCATCGAATGACCCAACGTGCCCATTTTCAATCTACCTTCTCGAATTCAACCCCGCAATTCCCGAAAACAAAATCAAAGCATGCACTAATGAAATTCAAACGACACCCATACTGCCCATCACCCCGGGATACTCAGATTTCTCCCGGATTTGCCGCATTTTGCCATTTGATGGTATTTGCTCTTAAGAGCGGTATCACCCGCTCTATCCTTGAGAATTTTTCTGACATTTGGCACAACTGTGGGCTACTCAGACTTCACCCAATCATTCTAACTACATGCAATCACGACCCAACTCATTAATAAGCACAAAGATTACGGGCATTTGACAGTCAAACTATACGGGCAAGATTTTTCAAATTAAAATAGGCAATTAAGGATTCTAATCCTACCAGAGAGGCCCAGCATACAGCAATACGATACTATTATTGTAAAAGAGTTCAAAATTTCCAACAATAAACATGGGGTTCGGTAACCAACCTTAGATGCCGATTAAAACGCGATTGAAGAGCTAGGCGGCAAAGTATTCCAACTCCGAGCACAAATCAACAAACTAAAATGCTAGTAAAGGGATAAAATAAAGAAAATACTACCTTAGTTGGAATTTAGGAGGTTTAAGAGCTAGGGAAAGTGAAGATTTTCAAATTTTAAGTTTCTTGGTCATTATAAACCATCCAGTTCGCACCCATCGGCGACGTTAGTATAGTTCGCCGACCTACTTGGCGACGTGCCGAATGGTTGCTTACCTCGCCGAGTTTTATAGGACCTCCAATTTTTGTGGAGGTCCAAATGGCAGAAAATAGCTAGATCGCCAATCAATTACGTGACACGCTAAACGGATCCTCAATTCGACAACCTGTAATTTTCAACATATTCCTTGTGTTGACCTACAAAATAAACACATCATTATTCTAACATACTAATTTAAAGCGATAAAACTTGGGTTGCCTCCCAAGAAATGCCTTATTTAATGTCGTGTCTTGATGCGAGCTATCAGTCAAGCTTCATTACTGCGACTAGACCTAAAGCTACTAGGCAACCCTCCATTACTACTAGGGTAGAGATGAGGCAATGTGTAGTCCAAGAGGTCTTCGATCAACTTGATTGATCTTGAGTGAGAGCCAATCATCTAACTCAGCACCTCCACACTTTCCCTCATTTCCTTTAGCATTTTATCTTGCTCATGAAGCTTTTGGAGAATGATCAATAGAATATCCTCGATATGTTTATTTTCATTGCTCCTAGACCGTTCTCTCTCATGAGGGGGCATGTACCTCCCTTGGCGGTTGCACTAGTTTTCCACCTCTGAGATTTTGGTGGCCAAGTCATTCAGCTGAGTTACCAGTGCAAATAACTTGAAGTCACCCTCGACTTCTTGATTTGTCTCAACCGACTTGTCATGATTTCCATCAGCCATGCTTAGGGTACCCACCTACATCAACAAATTCAAAGAAAGACAAAACTAAGAATAAAGTTCTATGACTACCAAAAGCAAAAAAATCGTCTTAAACCAAAAAATTTCACGTAACACCACTCCCCGGAAACTCTGCCATTTTGATATTTTTGTAATCAAGACACAACTTCTGATGCAAGTGTCTACGATCATACAATCGTTTAGTAACCCAACCAAGGGTTGGGATTGGTTCCAAGAGAGTGGGCGCCAGAATTAGTGGTCTAGTGCGAAAGTTCTAAACCTAATCATAGCTAAAGACTTTGGCGAAAGAAAACATACCATGTTAAAAAGGGTGATATAAGTGTCAAGTATCAAATGGGTATTTGTAAGCAAGAAACAAATAAAACAGTGAAACAATAAGGAAAAATAAAAGTATGGAGACGGGATTCTCAGGATGTGATAGTAATACGGGATAGACTAAATCATTGGGTACATCCTTTTGATAGTAAATTCATTAAGTATTTGTGACTAGGCTAGACATTAAGTGGGATAAGCTCTGTCTCGAGCAACTTACCCCATTTCAAATGCGTTCCTCTCGGACACCCACTTACCGCATGAAGACCAGCCTCCGCCTTAACCCACGCACTCTCTCGAGCTGAGTGTGTGGACATGGGATTAGGGTTCACTCTCTCGAGCTGAACCTCATGTCGACCCACTCACACTGGCCATCAATTTAGTGGTCTTAGTTTTACGACCTCTCTCTCGAGCAAGCCAAAAACACATATATGAGATTGTATTTCCAACTACAACCTCAATAAGTTCATAAATAACCACTAAATGAAATCACATTTAAACTACAAATAGACTATAAGCAAGCAAGACCCAACAACTAATCTAACCCATATTCACAAAATCACACCCTAAGAATTTAGGGTTTTAGCTAGGAATGTAAAAGAGATAAAGACGTATACCAATAGCAGTTTCCATCAATGGGTATGAAATATTAAGCCTTAAAACAAGCCAAAAGTGATGAATCCAAGAGACCCAAGTCCATTTCTTGAATATGAAACCCTTGAAAGCTCCAAGTTCTTCAAAACCCTCTCCAAAACTTAAAGAGAATATCTCCAAAACTCTGTCTCAAACTTAATAATCTAAAAACTAGATAAAATAAGGTAAAATTCACTATTGAGAATAAAAACTAAACTAGTATTTATAGTTTTCAGAATGTGCTCCGAAGGATCTTTCAGTGACGTTAGTCGAGATCGTCGATGCACTCGGCGATCCGCTCTTTGGTCAACTTCGTCGCCTTTCATCAGTTGCTTTCAGAATTTTTGTGTCCTGGATCATTAGTTTATGTAGAACTGCTTCGCGGAGTCGCTTAGTTGTACGCCGAGTACTACTTTTCACCACCAATTTGCTCCTTTCTTTCGGGGCTCAACACACTAGAACAAAAGGCAAATATGTGATCTATTGGTGATTCGCCGAATGGGTTCGGCGATTTGTAGATCTTCATTTCTTCATTCTTTTATCTTCTTTTGCTCCTTTTTGCTCGATAATGTTCATGCTTTCCCTCAAACTACAAATACCTGAAACTTAAAAGTTTTCATCAAATATCGAGATAAAACATGCATTTGAGGACACTATTTTTATCAAAATATAGCCCTAAATGAGTCCAAATAGTGGACTCATCCTACCCCAACCTAGCTACCATGCAAACATTCAATATAACGCATGCTACCCTTAGGGGAGTATGAATCCTCAACCATAAGCTACCCTTAGGAGAGTATGAAACCTCAAATCCTAAGCTACCCTTAGCAGAGTATGAAATCTCAAATCCTAAGCTACCCTTAGGAGAGTATGAATCCATAAATCCTAAGCTACCATGAAATTATCTTGGCCAAACCAAGTCATGCTACCATCAAGGCACTCTAATAATTCTAGTTCAAGCTACCCTTAGGAGAGTATAGATCATCAATCCTAGGCTACCATGCCTGCTCTAATTCAAGCTACCATGTCTGCTCTAACTCAAGCTACCATGAAAAGAATCCTACAAATGCTAATTCAAGCTAACCAGTGTAATTCCTCAATCCCAAGCTACCATGAAGTCTCCTAACTGATGCTACCTAAACAAGCTATACAAGAAAGGGTTCATATGTGACAACTTCAAGTTATTCTATTCTAACAAGCTTTGATTCATTTTAGGTGATTCACCTTTTAATCTAAAACCATTCTATGTGAGAAGACCTTTCACATCCTACATACATGCATTCATATAGTTCTAGGTACGTCATGCGGATAAAGGTCTTCTACCACAACTCTATCTAGTTTGTTTACAAATTTTATGCAAGCTATTTCATCATATTAGACTTACTCTATAGGCCCTAATGATCATCATCTTTGATTTATAGCCCTACTCTCAAGCTTTACTCTGCAATCATCATATTTGTTTAGATCACAAGACATAATAATCACAAGACTTAGTCAGAGGCAATTCTAGTCATAATTTATCATAAAGTCCCAAATTCAATCACTACAAATCATGATCTATCATACATTCATAAATCTAGTAACTGTAACACTCTGGAAAACTAATGAACTAAGCTAGAGCCTAATGTGTACTCTAGTATCCTAAATAGGGTACAACGTAAAGATATTAGTTGGAAAATAACCTCCCCTACTTAGTGTTAATGTTTTATGACCTAAATGCAAAGGAATTACCCACCAAGGACTCCCCAAGGGTCCTTGAGAAGGACCCAATAGAAGGCCAAAAATGCTGCCAAAAACCGCAGCACCTACGGATAGGCACCCAGGATCCATGTGTGGAACGACTCCCCGTAGGTGGGGTTCATGGATCGAGGCTGAGCGTCCCCATTTTCTCCCTGTCTCTGATGCAAACCACGGATTGACAGTACAGCCCGTTACCCCACCCACGGTCCGTGGGTGGGGGTTTCGTGTCACCACTAATTTAGGTCCTTAGTTTTTAAGTTGGGGTTTATGGAAGGGGCTTAGGATTAACTAACCAACTAAGTAAGGTCGTGTAATATAAATTAATACTCCTATAAATACATAATAATTCCCCTAAACTAAAAAAACTAGTTCAATCTCACAAGACCCAAATCAAATTCTCAAATATTCTTCCCTCCAAAATTTCTCTCTCTAGAAACCACCATTGAGGAAGAAGAAGAACTAGGAGACCAAGGCTCAAGAACTCAACTTTCCTCTTCAATTTCGTGGTGGATTCCCACTCAAGGTATGGTAGTATTGACTTATGGATAGCTTTCTTCCATAAAGCCATTCAAAACTTCTCCAAGAACCTAGGGTTTTCAATCTATGGCATGAATTCAGTTTCAAAACTATTTCAATGTGGTTATTGTCTTATATTATGGTGAATTTGATGAAGTACTACTTTTTTTTCCTAAAGAATTATCTATGAATCTCTAGGTTTCCCTAAATTGGATCTTGAAGCATGAATATGGCCCTTTGTTCGTAGATTGTCTTTGAAGTATGTATGTGATGAATTTATTACTTGAATTATGTTATTATACATGTTCAATGAAGTAATTCTACAGATATTGATTCATAGTGATCTATAGACCTAGAAGGGAAAAGTATGAGAACTAGCTATATGTATGAGACTGGTGTGCATTCAATTGGATTGCTTTTAGAGTAAAGTACTTCTATTATGATCTAATTATGATATTGGTTGGATGATTATACTTATGCACACACATAGGTATGAAGATCATGTATTGTGAAATGTTGGTCACATATGTTGTTTCTATGGGTTGAAGACTAGTCTCCCCTAAGGAATCTAGGAGCTATAGAATGAGTTGTCGATTGAGTGTCAAGACATTCTTTACTATTTTATCAACTTGAATCATGACTTAATAGAAAATCAAGAGGGAATTAATGCTTAGCACCTAGAGGATATGATTATGAGATGGAAGCTTTTACACTAATTAAGTCCAGCTTCCCAAATGGGTTCCTTTTACACTAGCTTAGTCCGGGTTCCCAATGTATTTGTATCATGAGATGGAAACCTTCTACCATAGTTGAGTCCAGCTTTCTAGAAGCAATCTCCATATCCCATAAACTATGTTCCCACATAGGTCTTTAGCTAGTCGATCCACGTAAGCTAAGATATATAGTTCTACCTTAGGCATGTAGGACAACCCTTTTTCAGTGTGGGGTAGACACCGGATTCATGACTAAGCTCTCATGGTCTATGTAGGTTAAAGCTAATGAGTATCCCTTAGTGTGGATAGGGGTATAGGACCTTGTCCATACAATGCACAAGGTTGATTTGATGGTTCTTATGGTTTGTTTTCCATATATTGAGATGATTAATATGTTGAATATTTTTCCATTTTATGCTTTTGCACTTGTTTCTATGATAGTTCATAAACTTGATCAAATGCATAGTTTTCAACAAAATGTCCCTTTTTAGCATCTTAAATGGTTTTCATGCATACCAACCATACTAAGTGCATTAATTGTACTAAGCCATATTTCTTCTATTTTTTCTACTATGGTAGGTTCCGGCGTCTAAGGCGATTCCTTCAAGTTCAAGCTTGGGTTTACTACACTTCAAGCTTGTGGTATGTCCTCATGGATCCGAGGACAAGAAATTTTATTGTTGTTTTATTTCTGTAGTTTTTCTAGACATTTTCATATTCTCTATTGCAAGGGTTGTGACCCTAGTATTTTGAGACTCCGATTGTAATAGTTGGCTTATTGAGACTATGTCTAGACTTCTGCTTTACTTTAATGAAAGATTTCGTAAAGAATTTAACTTGTGTTTTATTCTTTATTATTCTATACTTATATGATAATGATAAGCTAAGGGGCTAACTTGGGTCCTTCGGGATTCCATGTGGCATGTTAGGTGTAGGGGGTACCCTTGGGTCGTGACATTATTAATTCAAGTTCACATGCTTTTATTCAGGTAAATTACGTATCCATAACATCTATTATAGAATATCACCTTAGAACCTTCAATTTCACCATTCATTGCATATTCCCACATAATTCAAATCTAGGGATAACCATGGAGTTCACATAATATCATGAATCAACAATAAATTAATCATAAATAATTATTATCCAACCAATTGGAATAATACCCAACTAAACCAACACATTGGAAGAAACCCTAACTTAGATTGGGGCTCTTCTTCACAAATTTGGGGAAATCTAGGGGACTCTATGGGTGGAAGAACCCATAGATGAATAAGCTAAGCATACCTTAATTCAAAGCCCTACACAAGCCTTCAACAATGGAGTCTTTGTTCTTGACCTAAGCTTCAAGATCTTTCTTCTTCTTCAAGCCTTGGGATTTCTTAGAGAGAGAAATATTCTTTGGAGGGGATGAAGTTGGGTTTTCTTTGGATTCTAGGGAGAATGACTTAATTAAAGAAAACTTGAGTCTAAAAAGCTTATATACTTGCTAGGAAAAGGATAAAATAATGTAGGTTCAATTTTGGAAGAAAACTAAAGACCCTTAATGTTTCAACTTAAAATTAACTACCCCTCACGACATGGCTCGCCTAACGCACCACTTAGCTCGCCAAGGGCACTAGGCAACACGCCTAATGGACCCTTGGCTCGCCTAATTTTCCAGTAAGCTCCATTAAAGGGCAGCTCACTTAGGTGATGGAGGTGGCCCTTGGGTGATGCACCAACCAAGTAGGCGAGCCCTGACCTAGCTCGCCTAATATTCCAGTAGCTAGGTTGTTGGGACAGCCCAATAGGCGACCCCAACGGGACATGGGCCACTTGCCAAGTCCCTTGGGCGACCATGCTGCCCATTATCCAATAAGGTCCAAAGAAAAACAAGTTCTCCTTCACTCTTCCTTGGTAGCTTAGGTGCTTACCCTCTTCCTAAACTTTTACCTCGTCTATTTTTGCTCTAGTTTAGCTAACTAGAATATGGGGTAGTACAATATCTCCCCCTTGGGATTATTTGTCCCCGAATGACGATTCTAAACACTTTTTAAGGAAATGACTCTAGGCTAGCATCCCACATGCATGCAATACATATAAATGCATACAACCAAGGAGGAAAACTTGAACTCCAAGCTAAACATACTCAATGCAACACAAGGAAGTAGGAACTTCATCTAACAACTCATTTGTGCATGAAATTTTCGTAACTAGTTATGTTCAAGGAGGAACTACCATCTCTTAGTCTTAACATGCGCAACATACTCTCATGGAGCTCATATGCAATTTTACTCTCAAAAAGCAGTTATTCAAGGAGGAATCTTTCAAATCCAAACTAAGGCATGCTCATAACTCATCTCATGAAGTCTATATGAAATTTGATTCAAATGCACTACAACATGAGGAAAACAATGCATATAAATCATTTCTAACAAGATTTAAGCATTTTCATCGACATGCATATATAAAGAAATCACGGTAACACATTATCAAACAATTACCCTACAAGATAGGCACAATATCTCCCCCTTGGGAGTAAGCCTACTCTAGTCTTCTAAACATCATTCATACTAATGACAACTTCAAAGTCCAACATAACAAGTCACAAAAGACAAGAAATTCAGGGAATTACTAAAGCATAAAACACATACCGGAGGGGACATGAGGAGATCAGTCTTGATCTTCTATAGATTGGAGAGCATAAAACCTATTTTTCTTTTGAGCACTATCATCCGTACCACTAGTGGCTACTTATTTACCCTCTCTTCTTGTAGCCTTTTGTCATGATCCGGGAGCACCCCCTAGTCGTAACCGGCGTACTCGACCTCGAAGAGGTCTAATACAAGCCTCTTAGCCTTCATTCATCGCATAGACACTAAAACCATAAGGAATTAAAAACTTTCTTTACCAAGAAAACATTTCATAAAAAAAAATATAGCAAGCGGAAGACTTTCTAGACTTTATACATGATGTCTCAAAACCATCTAATACTTTAGAGTACAAAATTCGGGACTAATCCCATACACAACTTAAACAATACTAAAGAGGCATAAAAAAACATATTGGGTATTGTCCTAGAATATATGAGGACTCACCAAGTCTTCATCTTCAACACTTAGAAACCTATCAAATAGCCATGACAGGTCATCATCTCCAAATCCCTACACTTTAGTCC
>JAJOOR010037435.1:0-14727 GCA_036250505.1 Solanum acaule | reverse complement strand
TACAAATGGCCTGCCAGCGAAATTATACAAATCTGAAGAGGAGCCAACGAATTATACAATTGCTTCTTTTTGTATATATGTATAGCGAAATAGACATAGCTTTCAATTGTATATGTATAGCGAATTATACATATATATGTTTGTTATGGAGCGCAATTATGCAAACTTTGTTATAGCATACAAATATGATTTTTTTGTTTGCTATATGTAAAAGTTGCTCTAAAATCTATGCATTTTTAGATCCGTCACATGACCGCGACATCATATTTATAAGATACGAGCAATATATTCTATGATACAAGTTCTACGTGTGGAGTTACTCCTTTATTAGGTTATCTATAGTGCCCCATGAAGAAATCTATAAAGACATAATAGAAAATATAATTAAGTTAACTGTGAAGCCAACTGGTAAATTTGAAAACTCAACAAGAAACTATTGTTCATAAGCAAAAATATATATAAATTAAGTTGTGTTTAATCAATTAAAAGTTATTTTATGGTGTTGGCGAAATTGATAATTTGTCTTTAACTGATTTTATGGAAAAGTGCTGTACCGTAGATACTAGGGTTCTTGTTATGTTAAATAAAATAAATTAAAAGAGGAGCATTGATCATTTTTCTTTTTTAATTGTTATCATTATATTTCAATTTCTTTTAATCTGAAAATGTTATTTTTGTTGATTTTCGTTTTACTAACTCTGATTTTCTGATGAATTCTTTGGTACTGATTTAAGATCTAGTATTTGTTCTTAAAGTTTGGTGACACATTGAGGCAGAGCATTATATCCTAAATGGACTAAATAAGAAAATATAAAGGGTAACACCTCATTGAATGTGCAATAGAAATGAAACAAAATTGTTATTAGGGAATATATTTTATCTAATTGATTAAAATAAATAAATATTATTCCTCATCTAATAGATATTAAATTTAATTTATTATGCTTTATTTTCTTTCATCGTTTGAAAATAATCTTTATAGTATAATTAAAACATTTCTGCATCTATATATGTTTAAAACGCATGTACACACTGCAGTATTATTTTACATGTAACTAATATATAGTGGGATGAGAGACATGCCTTATTAGGCATTGAAAGATAAATAAAATATTTAATAGGAAGTATAGATTTGCATCTGACTCAAAATGTGCTCAAAGTTATCGGTAGATTTGTCAATGGGATGTGAATGCATGCCTTCATAAGTAGTTACTACTACTTCTTCATCCTTGGATAATCTTTGTACTTGTTTCTTCACGTTACATCCTTGATGTGTGCATCGATAATAGCTCCTGTTGAGTACCACAACAACCAAATATGTATTAGATTTCTTCTTCTTTTTTGTATAATTAATTTCACCTAACATTTTCCCATGTCTAAACCACTAGCCCTACCCAAATAATAGTAGCTATTTGAAATAGGAAAATATACCACTCATTTTTTTCGTTTTTGTAATGACTATAGCCAGATTAATTTCATGGATTAGAGAGTACTCCTTCAGATCATAGTTGTAGACTTGTAGTATGTGGTGATAAATATAGATTCCAATTTACTAGTCCATTTCCTACAACTTTTGATCATTTCAATTTCATGTTTTCACTTCAAAAGTTGTAGTATATATCCATACTTTTTTTTTTATAGATAATAAATCAAAATCCTGATGAAACTCCCACTATTTTCCTATTGAAATTCACCACGGAACAATGTTCACTGACTTGTGCTTTCAGTCTTCCATAGTTATTTTAATTGAATCGGTGAGAAAAGAAAAACATAGTACTCTCTCTGTTCTAATTTATGGGACATGTTTTGGATTTGGAGATTTAAACAAGTTTATTTATTACCATAAATTTTTCATATATCGTTTAAATATTTTGAATTATCAATTATTGTGACCTATAATACTTTTTACGTACTTTACAAATATATCAATTTCGTTTTAAAAAATTTAAAGATTTCATGAAAAAATTCTCGGTCAAACTTAAATTGTTTGACTCTCAAAAAAACTAAATGTGTCACATAAATTGGGACGGGGGAAAAGTGTTTTCACACAGGAAAATTAGAAAGCTTAATTCCTAGTATTTCAATAAGAATTTGTTTCCCATCATCAGTTTTCCCAGCGAGCTGGTTCGATGGAACTGAGATGGAAAACTCATATTTTGTAACACAAATTTTATATAATTCGAAGTGGAAAAAACATTTGTTTCTAACCGTGTCATCGATTTTTAGGGATCCTTACCTCTCTTATTTGTCATCAAAGGGCTAAATATAAGTTTCTTTGCACTTTGATTTTGTTTTACAACATTTATTATCTAGCATAAACCAAGTAATAATCTAAAGTATAGAACGAAGTAGATCTAAGGCAAGTTCTATTGCTTTTGGATCAAACTATACATACGAATGAAAATATATGCATATAATGAGATCTTACTTATTTTTAACTATAAAAATTCAAAATTTTGATTCACCCTTTGCATGTGAACTCTAATATATTAGAGTAGTTGGACAATTATTGCTCGAATCATCCGTCAAACGTAACATAGATAACTTTTGAGGCTAGATTAACATAGTTCTTAAGATCCCTTTGAAAATGATCAATGACTTTTTTTTAAAAAGAAAATAGTCCCAAACAATAACTGGAAATGTATCTTGACTTGAATTAGACCGAAGAAGAAAAGTATTGAAAACATTTTTAAATTTGGCGCAAATTATTAGTTCCATCCCTAAATTATTTATAGCCTTAAAAACACCCCTAAATTCAGCACAAATTATTAGTGTCATCCCTAAATTAGTAACCGTCTTAAAAACACCTTTTTGCTTGACTAACTGAATTAATTAAATACACCCTCGATATATCTTGCAACATGAATGAAATACACCCCTAAATTCTTATCAAATTTAACCTTTTTATTAAGAGTTCATATTCCTACAAGAGTTTGAGATCACTTTCCATGTCATGTGGCAGTCAGGGGTGTATCTAAGTTTAGTTAGTCAAGTAGAGGAGTATTAGTTGAGAAATGAAACTAATAATTTACGTCAAATTGTGTATTTTCAATACTTCTCTCTTCTTTATTTGGCCTAAAATTAGTAAAGTTACTTGGGAATTTAATTAAAGTGTATAGAGGTAGATGGATGGAATTGAGATAATAACTAACCTTGGGAATTTGTTGTTTTTGACAGCCTTTTGTCCATATTTCCTCCATCTATAACCATCATCAAGAATATCAACTTGGCTCCTTGTCTGGAAAGCATATCTTGGTTTCTTAATTTTCTTCTTACACGATTTGATCACCTCATCCTTCTTAGTAATAATATCTCTTGGAGTTTCCATGCTTGCCATTAGTCCCAAGAACCCGGCCTTATTCTTCCCTTGGAATAATAATTCCTCTTTTGCATCGTCACTGATACTACTCTTGCTATTCATTAATGAAATATATTCATCATGATGAGATGACGACGATGATGCTGATGGAAATATTGTTGCATAATTCTCCATTTTAGAGAGTAAATTATATGAGAGCTATTTCTGAGAATGTAAAAGTGGAGACGTGTTGAGAAAAAATAGCAATGGAAAAATGTGGTTTTGAATGGTGAATTTATCATTAAGAGTTGGACTAGTGTGGCGGCTGCCCTGTTCAATATTATTCTATTTTTAATAAAGTCGTAAACGACACGTAAAACTTAAATCATCATAATTATATAATATTAGTAGAAGAATTTAAGTTAACTTCTCTAAATATATTATATATACGAAATCAAATTTGTTAAGAACAGTTATTTGTTATTGCATGTTAATTTAACCTCATGTGCAAGAAAATATACTAAACTAATAATAAGTCACGAAGTTAATTTTTTCTGCCAAGTTAAAATTCACGCTGATAATTTATTTTATACTGAGAGGTGTTCACGGGCGGTTTGGATCGGTAATCATACTCAAATCAATTTAATTAATTTTAAAATTATTAAAATCAAACTAAATATTAATATAATATATATTTTTAGTTGATTGTTATTGAGTTTGGTTCGAGTGTTCGACTATTAATTATGTAAGAAAATATATATAAAAACAAGGTGAGTAAATAGAAAAAGATATTTAGTTCGAAAAGAGACACCTATCAATATTATCTGTCATAATATATTTTATCTTTGAAGTTAGAGTTTTTACTGCGAATGAAGAAAATGAAATCAAAATTGGAAGAGCCAGCAACTGAATCATTCTCCCAAGTTGATTCCACTGAACTCCATTAAATTATAAATAAATTTTAATGATAATATATACAAGATATATAAAATTGTTCATAAAAATAATATATTATCTATATAACTATAATAAAAATTATGTATAGATTTGTTGGTTAGATTTGATTATTTTTCAATTCTTTTTAAAGAAAATCGAATCAAATCAATTATTATAAATATAAAACAAAAAAAACAAAACCCAAATTTAACTTATATAATCAATTTGGATCAATTTTTATTCAAATCATATACACGCCTACTGATTATGAATGCAAGTTAAATTCATGGCTTTAGAGGCCCCTAGTCCACCATAGTATTCCCACAGCGTTCCTTCAAAAAAATCATCTTCAAGTGTCGATCATAGATTTACTTTATTACATCTAAATATATTATTTGTAGTAAAAAATTTAATAATGTGACTAATAGAACTAGAACTGTAGAACACAGAACTCCAAGTAATTTGCACAACACCTTAATCACTATACTAAATTTTTAACTTATTAAGAGGTATATATATATATATAGTGCAGGGGGTAATATATCCTGCTCAAAATTTGAGATTGTTACAGCAATTTCGATCAAAGTTCAGACATATTTAAAGCATTTCTCTTTTTTTGTTTAACATCAAAACGGGTAAATAACATGATAAAATCGTAATCATGCGTGTTCCACTTGGTCATTAGACGATGAATTTGGCTCTTATCTTTTAAGATAAGATATGATTAGAAATATTATTGTTTAAGGAAAAAAAAATAACAAAATGAATTAGGTACTCTTAATTTTTAAATTTAGTTTAAGGACAGAGAGGCTTATAAATACATTTATTAAGTACTAGTAGCGAATTATAAATTGCTGAATAAGGTTTGCAAGCAAAGGGAAAAATGTGTGAAATATATCCGAACTTTAACCGAAATTGCTGTAACAATATCGAATTTTGGAAAGGATCTTTTACCCCTGCACTATTTAATAGTGTATTTTAAAGGTATATATGTGTCCACGTGGACATTATAAATAGTAATATGTCCATGTGGGTACATATATACCTTTAAAATACACTATTAAATAGTGCAGGGGGTAAAAGGTCCTCCCTAAAGTTTGGTATCGTAACAACAATTGCGGCCAAAGTTGGAGTATTTTTCAAACCACTTTCCTTAATTTCTCTATTCTATATTAGTTGGTCATTTTTTATTTTACACGATATTTAAGTAATTATCAATAAAAAGATAATTTGAGTAATTTATTACTTAGATTATTTTTAATAAATAATTAATATGATACAACTATTTTTTATTATAATGATCAATTAATATGAAACAAACTGAGTATATTAATTATTCACGTGTATGATAGGAAAAAATAAAGATTTTGGACATCTCTTTAGGAGCGGACGGCTATATTCCTTTTCTTTTTCCGGTCAAACCACGTGTTATCGAGCTTTTAAAAACTACTATAAATTTCAGACTAAAGTTTTATACTCTTATGTTCCTAATTACTTGTTCACTTTTAAATTAACACATCTATTAAGAAAATAATTATTGACATAGTGAGTTTACCATTTTACCCCTATTAATAATTATGAATTGAATGAATTAAAAGTTTAACATTTTCAAAAAAATTCTATCTTTTTCAAAGTAAATAATTAAGGGTATAATAGGTAAAAAAAAATTGTCCTTACTTAATTTGTCAAAATAGACAAGTAATTAGGAACAAATATAAAAAGAAAAATGGATAAGTAATTAGGGACAGAGAGTAAAGTTTAGCCAACCAAAAAAGAAAAATAGAAAAGAGTGATAGTAAAGAAATTTCAACAAATCTTGTAGAACTTTCTGAGTGCAAGTGAATAGAAATTGGGTATTTTTTAAGTATTTAAATTTTAAGATAGAGATGGCTATACACGAATTATTAAAAATATATATTTTTAAATTATTTTTTATTTTATATTATTTGATTCATATTGATTTATTATAATTTTAGAAAAACTTAAGTAGATGTGTATTTTACTGAACTAACTTAATAAATGATGCTTTAAAACTCTAAATTTAACTTTTATTATTTTATGTAGTTATGTAATACTAAAAATAAAAAAATATAATAAAATTTAAATTGAACAAGTGTTACTATTATATACTATATAAGAAATGTCAATAAGTTGCTCTCTCTCAACGTGTCTGCTTATTGACGGAGGGTAGTTTTATAATTTTATTTATCAATTTATTTTACAGAGCTGCTTCATAAAATACTGTCTATTTTATCTTCTATTTATTATACATTTAGTAAATAATTTGTGGATTAAATAATTAATTTTGAAGGTAAAATATTTTTAAAAATCTCTTTGATATGTTAAAAACATAATATTTTTAAAATAATAAACAAATAAAAATGAATGAATGAAATATTCAGTGGGGGCTATTTCACAACTTTCTACTATTTTTTTCAATGGTACAATTTGTAACCCAAAGATGCTAAGGACAAAAGAAATTGTTGTACTTTTTGTTGACATGAAAAAAAAGAAGTTGCTTATCACTTTTAAATTATCCGTATTGTTTTAAAATTACGATTCACATTTTTTCAGGATAAATTTTATTTTATTTGAAAATTAATTTTTCGTTGTGAAAATTTAAAATTTAATTTGAAGTTTTGTTTCAAATTTGGAAAATAGCTTAAGCATGTTTTTGAATTTGCTTTTAAAATAGTAGTATATTTAAATATAAAGATTATTTCACATATTATAAAAAAATTATAATATGACCAATTTATATTATGAAAATTTTACACAAATCTCATAATGTTAAGACTAATTACATTTTATTACTATTTTTTTAAAATTACAAAAATCTCTTAAATTTGATGGAACCGGATACATCTCAAAACGTCCTGATACATCGTGTTTCGATTTTGGATACATGTCTCAACGTCCCGATACATCGCTTCTCGATTTGAGATACATCACTCAACGTCTAGATACATTGCGTACATCCGATACATCGTGATTCTATTTTGGATACATGTCTCAACGTCTTGATACATCGTGTCTCGATTTGAGATACATCACTCAACGTGTAGATATATCGCGTACGTCATGATACATTGTGTAAGTGATGTATTCGAGAAAAAATAAAAAAGTAGAGATTTTTGAAAAAAATTAAAATAATATTTTTTTAAAAATATATATGATAAAATAAATTATACATATAAATAATTTTGCCAAAAATTAATGTTATTAAACTCGTAACACAGCGTATACTACATTAATTAGTATTCAAATAACAATTTTTAGTACATACTCTCTATGTCCAGTAATATTTGTCCACTATTAACTTTGCACATTTCTTAAGAAATTATAAATAGATGAATAATTTTACTATATTACCCTTTTAATATAATAAGTACAATGTCTTAAAAAATGTAATAAAAATGAATGTAATTAATTATAAAAGTAAATTAAAAATTAACTGTAAAATTATTTATTAATTTTATAAAATAAATAAATATTATTAAATATCTTAAAACAATATAGCAGATAACTATTATTGAAGGGAAAAGTAATAAGAAAGGAAGGGACTACATGAGAGATTCATTTAATCTAAACAATGTTGGATTGTCATTTAGTTTTGACCTTTTGTATTGTTCCAAAGGTCATCAAAATTGGAAAATTTGTGGCGGCGCTCTTCTTTTCGCCAGTCAAGATTACCACGTTTGCCTAAATGAACTTGCGACTTTTATTCAAGGGAAAATAGTCGATCATAATTACTTTCTCAATACTATATAAAGTGAATTTTAAAGATTTTTTATCATTTATAATAATTATTTAATTAAATTGTTCAAAATTCAAAATAGATATTTAGATTTTTTTTTATGAAGTTTTATATTTTCTACTCTTTGTTCTTATGTACTTGTCAAATATTTTTTAATTTTTGACAAATTAAGAAAGAATAATTTCTTTTTCTATTATACCCTCAATTTATTAACATTGAGTGTTAATGTTTTTGAAAAATGTAGTTTGTAAATATGTTAATCTATCAATTAATAGGGGCAAAATGGTAAACTCACTATACCAATCATTATTTTCTTAATAGGTAATCAAGTTAAATTTAACAAGTAAAAAGTGATGAAGGGCGTATGAAATATATTACACTACTTATAAAGTTATATTTATACACAAAGAGCAAAAATAAAAATTCTGATTTAAATTATATCCTTAAATAATATTTTAATAAAGGTGCATTACATCACAAATTCAATTAATAAAAGGAGTAATTTATATTTATCAAACGTTGTCTTAAACTCTAGTTTCCAATTCATTGACGAAGAGAAGGAAAAACCACAAAGTATCATAGTGTAGCTGCATATATATTATTTATGAATTAAATTATGTAATATTTTTTGGATTTCTAGAATTAAATTTTATAATTTTGATGTAAAATCTCTAAGTATTTTGAAGTAAAATTTGAATACTTTTAAACTACATGCAAAGTATTAAAAGTCATAATAATTGACAATTCAATTTTTTTAAAAAAAGATATGAAAAAACGCTCAAAATCCTAACCGTTTTACATAATTTGAGACGAGGAGAATATCACTTACGAGGACAATTGTTTAGTCATTCATTAAAATCGGACAAAACTCTTCTATCCGTTTACTTTTACTTGACATATTTATACTTGACAGATCTATTAAAAATTATAATAGTTGACATAACTATTTTACCACACTTTCTCTATTGGCTATTAATTGTTATTTTGTATTAAATCTTGGAATACCATTTAGAAATAAATGTTTAATGCTCAGGATAAGACATGAAAAAAAGATATTTCTTCTTTCTTTGATAGATTAAAATGACAAATAAAAGTATAAAAAAATATTTATAAAATAATAGACAAGTAAAAGTGAACCGACAAATCACATACATCCCCCTCTCCCTTATTCGAAAAAGGAAAAATAATATAATAAATAAAAAAGGTCACACGTTTTCTAACTTTTTCGTTACTTCTAAATTTCTTATTCCATTTTGGTGGAATGAATACATATAGTCCACAATTTTGGACTAACAATAGTTAGAAGTTGCAACTTTTCCACGTACATTGAATTCATTACTGGTAATTTTTCTAGTGCACATGAGCTCTTTATTTTGAATAAAAAACATATTTTACTCCATTAGGGTTGGTGGCAGACTGGAAATTTGACTGACTTATTAAAATCCATCCTTCTAGACATTTTCTTTTTTATTATTTGATGATTTGATGATGGTGTTTTATTAATTCAAATTTTCTAGAAATGGTAACTAGTGTACAAAAAAGAATTAGATGAGGTGACTTCAATATGAAGATTGCTCTCACCAAGCCAACAATCAAAATAACCAGGACAAGGACCAAGAAGTGATCAAACAGTCAACCCAAAAAATATATTTTGAAAATATTACTGCAAGCATTAAGGTTTTATTGGATTTAAACATAAATTAATTTGGATTATATTAAATTCAAGAAAATAGTTCAAGTTATGTGACAATTCAAATCAAATTAAATGAGCCACTAAAATTATGATACGTGTCAAAGTTATGTGGCTATCCAAGTGATCAAATGAAATGAACCACTAAAATCATGTCACTTGTCAAAGTTATGTGGCAATCCAAGTCAAATTAAATAAACCACTAAATCATGCCACGTATTAAAGATATGTGGTAATTCAAGTCAAATTACATGAGTCACTAGAATGATGGCACATATATGTATGACATGTTTCGACCAATCAAATCAAAGCTTTTCACAGAGGAATATGTTTGCTCAGTTCAAATCGACCAATCAAATCACACAGGTACCTCATTCCCTACAACTATAAATACGGGTCATCATTCTTAGAGAGAGGAGTTTTAAAAGAACAAGAAGCAAGAAGAGAGCTCGTGGATCAAAGACTGAAAATTATATACAAGCTGCAAGTTCAAGCAATCAAGTTTAAAGTTCAAGTTCAAGAACAAAGGCAAATAACAAGACGTTCAAGATCAAGTTACTTATTTACATTCATTATTCGTCATAACTATACAAGTGTTCGTGACGAATAATTCAAATCCAAGTTCGAGGACGAAAATTCAAGATCAAGCTATTCAAGCCCTTGAATCTAAATCAAATTCAAGTCCAACATATTTCACATTACTTGAAGAATCAGGGGATTATCATAGAGATTGTAACACACACTACATTTTGAAATCAAATACTACATTTTGTTATTCCGATTTTCCTGCCTTGCTTATTTATTTTTTTCAACTCGAAAATTTGTTGTTTACAAATTTTGGCACGCATAGTGGGACAATCTCTACCTCTCATCTCTTTACATTGATCATCAAATTTCAAGAACACTAAAATGGCATCTATGAAATTCGACGATAAGTCTATTGTTGCTAAGACTGTCGATTTCAAGTTTTCCTCTGCGATGGAGAACATACTGGATGCTACTATGGAAAGTTTGGGACCCATCACTAAGAACAAAGCAAACTTGCTAGGACAACAAGCACTTCAAGTTCCATTCGCATCAGTTCCTATTTTGGATGTTTCATCATCAAAGGGGGTAGGATTCTTTCCTAATGAATTACAAGAAGGAGAGAATATAGTTGAGATTGTTGAAAAGACGTCGGCCCAACTCAGTCTGTTTAGTACCAAAGATCACAATATTTGTCACGACCTAAAGTACACCCTAGACGTGACATGACTTATAAGACCCCAAGAGGCCCTATACAAGCCACTTGACATATATACATCACAACATAATAGAAAATATGCGAAGTAAAGGTAGAAAGTCTCATATCAATAAAAAAAGTTTCACATAAAAGCGGAAGTCTAATATAGTCCCGACAAACTATTCTAACATCTCAAAAGAAGTGGTCAGAATGTAACCCGTACACCATGTACGATGTTTGAAAACTCAAAGCATAAAAAATAAGTAAATGTGTCATGACCCTCGAAACATAAGGACTCACCAATTCCTGAACTACGAATGGTCAAGCACTAGCCATGAGCGGGAGGAGAAAGAACGTGAGACCCTACATTAGTTAAACAATGTAGGCACAAGTATGAATTAGTACATGAAATGTACTAAGTATATGGAATACGAAATAAAACATGAAACATGATCATAATGTGATATAATCGAAAACATGATATGCATGACCAAGCTAAACATAGTAAAAACCTTTAAAGAAGAATCATGAATCATGAACATGGTCAATGCATCTTAAAATCATATTGAAAGCTTCATAAAACCTTTCAAAGTAACTTAATTCATTTTGTGGATATTTACTATTAACCGACATAGACCACATCAGTTATAACGTGACCGACGTCTTGCTCCCACACCGAAAATAGATGTCCTTACTTTCCAAGGCAAGAAGTGAATCTCGAGGGTCTACTCGATGTTTTAAGAATTGGTTTATTTTCTAGTGCCTAGAATCTGTAGTGCTTCGCGTTCACGAAGGGATGATCGCTTTTGCAATCTTCGTAAAAAGCAAAGTGACAAGTGGCATGACTATCACGGCTGCAAAGTGTTAGCCGCTTTCGCGAAGGGTCTGATCGCGAAAGTGAAGGGGCAGGTGGCCTGACCATTGTGATCACGAAGGGTTAGCCACTTTCGCAACCTTTGAGAAAGTGAAGGTCTAATTGCGAAAGCGAGGCCCCAAATTTTGCGGGGTTCTCATAAGAGAATCCATGGTCGCAAAACTTATTTCATAGTGGGGTTTATCCCTGCTATTTCGGGGTTTTTACCTCATTTTGAGCTTTGTAAAATCCTTGGAGGCGATTTTGAAGAGATTTCTTATGTTAAATCAGTTGGGTAAGACTTTGTGACCCTAAAACTTCATTTCCCTTTTATCATTTATGGGTTCTAATATCAAAACGGTCACTCCCCGAAATAAGGGGCGTAACTGGCACTAGATACCCTATTAGATTAAGTTACCCACTAAAACATACTAGCTAACCAAACTGTGAGACAAAAAGACTGGGCAGCACAACCTCTAAAAGTGAAGCCTGGACCTTGAAGGTCATGACCTGAATGAGAATAAACCATACAAACAATGGTAGACAAGCCAAAAAAAATAAAGATGTACTACCTAGCCGACGAGGCCACAACTGAAGACATACTTACTTACACACACATATATATACATACCAAGTCTATGGGCTGGAGATTGAAACATACAAAAGAAAACCCAGAATATTGTGTCCACAATAGCCTCTATGAGTGACATAAGCACTATCGGGACAGGGCCCCGACTATACCCAAATTGTACAATAAAAGTAAACATCCTCTGATAGCCCCAGGATAAGATGGAGCTTACCAACTCATAGTTGAACCTAAATCCTATCGGGTGGGTCGATCAGAATCCCTGCCTGAACCTATTCGTATGAAACAAAAAGCAGTGTCCCCAGGCAATGGGACGTCAGTATGAATAAAAATGTACTGGTATGTAAAGCGGAAAGTAGAATCATAAATAGTTACTGAAAAAGGGTAATAGAGATACCACCTGAAACTGAAACTCAAATAATCTCTATGGCTGACATTTGGCCTCTTACTATTTAAATATGCATGGTATGCTCGTATAATCGTATGTCATGAATACATATATGTAGATGCAAATACATGACATACCCAATCAAATGCTAGCAATGGTGGTGCTTTCTAGTAGCTAACCGGTATCATATACGCCAACCTGTGGCCATCGGTGTCTCATACATATAAATATAGGCAATAAGCGCCATACCTTCCGATTATAGCTCGGGAGTAGAATGCATAGCATGTCATGTCATGTATTTATAACACCTATATGTTACTGTTGTCATGTATCCAATCTTGGCCCGTTTGTACTCTTGTTCTCATAACCCCATAATCACTTTCGTATAACATGTAACCATCTCATGGAACCTCATATGTTCTTTCAAATAAGCTTGAAAAGTTAACTCGAATTTTAGAAAGATAACCTAATCTTGTAGATATTCATAACAATTTTAAGGTGATTTACTTAGTTCCTAACTTGGTTCCTAGATAATTTATAAAAAAAGTATTTCAAAAACCAAGCGTTCTAACAGTTTAAACATTTAAGTTATATTTGAGAGTTTTGAAGATCGTGAGTTATTTTAAAGATTTTTCATAATAACTTTAGTGGGGAAAGAGGGCTGGTTACAAGTAATAAGGGTCTCCCGAGATATTTTAAGTCACATCACCCAAAGAAGAATAAGAATTTATACATGCGAACATATATTCATGAAAATCGATAAAATGACATGTAGATGTCGAATACTCGATTTATTTGAACGAGTGAAATATCAAAATAATAGAATCATGAAGATAATTCAGCTGAGATCCCAATGCATTTCACTGAAGGTCTTTCTAGAAAGAGAATAATAAAATATCGCATTGGGCGTTTTAGGAATTTCCCAGGAGTGGTGCTAAAATGAGAGACGGAGCTTAGCCTTAACATACCTTTCCAATGAACGCTCGAATGGCAGTAATTTCTTCACGAAAGTTGTTCCTTATGTCCTAAACTTCACAAACACTATATACACACAGCTAGTACGCACCTATAAACAATTCATAATTGAGCTTAAATCGGCAGATATGCCATATGGCCTCAACTTGACGAAACATCCGTAGAAATTCAGAGAAACAATCATAAAAGATTCTCGAGATGATTACCTGAGTTAACCAAGTGTAAACCTTGAAGAAACACCAATAACTACTACTTTATATCTTCAAAAACTAGCTCCAAACTCAACTAATAGAAGGGGAAAACGATTGCCTCATGTAGAGATCACATTTCTTGGCACGGGGGAAACCTTTAATGGTAGAAATCGTCAAAAACTAACCTTCATCATGAAAGAACTCCATTAGAACCCTCTATTAAAACGTCGAGTAAGATGACATAACATATATTTTACCCAACCCGAATTATACCTCGGCAGTCCACGATAAAACCCTCATAACTTTTCACTTCGATGTCAGTTGGATTCGGGGTTTTGTGCGTTGCAAACTAGACTCGTAGGCTTTCGATTTGATAGGTCATGGGTCTTCTAACTCTTTATATATTGGGAGAAAACATCCGAGACATTTGACCCAAAGTTAAGAATATTATTAGAGAAACTTCAATAATTTTTGCCGACCTTAGTTTCACTAATTTTCTTGACTTCAAAACTTAACATACGAACCTTGTGCTATTATAATACCTCATAACACACTATTCTTAGCATTTTAGACATTCATAGTCCTACCCCAAGGTATGAGATAATTTCAACCTTTCAAACAGGCGAAGTTCTACCCGAGCCATTTCTTTAATCTAGAACTTTGTCTGAGGGGTCCCTTTGACCTAAAACTTTAGTTTAGTTCCTTGATATTACCACCCATTTGCAATCTTAATCTCCAATGTACGATACCAAGTCATATACACCTCATATAACCATGCCAAACTACACCACCTATATTATGCAAGAATATAGAAAAAGTACGAGATCTTAA
>JAJOOR010037433.1:0-12020 GCA_036250505.1 Solanum acaule | reverse complement strand
GGTTGCTCTAAAATTCGGGTTAGACCCATTTCCCACTCAATTTGACCCCCTGAATAAGAATATGAAGTCGAATTTCCAAAATCATGCACGGATTTCGAAATATATGGAAATTACAATTATAGGTGTTTCCGAAGCACATTTTTGGGGTCGTTTCAGGTTAGTACAAAAATGAAATAAGCATGATAGTCATGCACAAAATCATAAAAACATGGTAAAAGGGACATTTTTAGTTGAAATGCATGCCATTTACTAGTTTAATATATCATTTGAAGATAATTGAAAAGCATAAGTCATAAGCATACTCATTGCATAAATCATCACATCATAAGAGAAACCTACCATGAGTACCCTCAAAGCATACTTGTGCAATGCATGGATAAGATTCCATAATCCTACCCATGCTAGGTAAAGCTCCTTGAGTAACCATAGTTCATATTTCATATTCTTAACATATTGGGAATAAGCCTTAACCGGCATATACCATGTGAGCTTAATCATGGAATCTGGTGTCTATCCCACCCCAAAAAGTGGTTGTCTTACTTGCCTAAGGTAGAACCGTACTCTTAGGTTAGGTGCATCCACTAGCTAAAGACCTATGAGGGCACATAGGTTATGGGATAAGGAGAATGTTACTAGAAACCCGCGCTCAACTAGCGGAGGAGCTTCCATCTCATGAGACCTCTTCTAGAAGCCCGCCCTCTACTAACAGAGGAGCCTCCATCTCATTGTCAATATCCACTCAATGCTAAGCATAATTCCCATAAGTATATTGGAGTGTTCAAAGGCTTCATGTGTGAACTATTTTAGCTTGAAGTAGTGATATGAAATCCCTTCATGAATAACTTGACTTGGTAAAACAAGACAATGCATGGTAGCTTGAGATAGTTGAACTCATGGATAGCCTTGGATTGAGCAATTGTACCCTTCCAATGTAGTTTGGACTAGCATCATGGGATGCTTGTATGATATCTTTACTTGGTAAGGCCACATAACTTAATGACAGCTTGGATTGAGCAATAGTACCTTTCCTTGAGTAGCTTGGACTTGCATGAGAATGTTGTCTCCTTGATAGCCTGGTCTAGCATGATAAGGTACTTTTCCTTGATAGACTTGAATCGGTAAACGTATCCATTCATTAGTTATAATGTGTTGTGGACTAGTACAAAGATTCTCTTCCATGATTAGTAAGAATGACGAAAGAGGGACAAGTCCCTAATCAAAGTAGCATGTTTATGATGAAACAAGATTACTTCAAGGAAGTATTGTAAGTATGTTTTGATATGAGGTTTACTTGTATGATGTTAGCTTAGCTTGGATTGTTAATTGATTAGCTTTCCTTGATATGTATGACTAGAGGTAATTACCCAAGTCTTGAGTAAGAACTATGTTGAGGTTACCTGAGAAGTGTTCCTCTTATGTGATGATGATTTATGTGCACCGAATATGCTTATGAGTTATGTTATTGTCTCTTATGCTTATAGCCTATGTCTTATATTGATGTCTATGATGATTATGGTATATGTCATATGTTGACTAATGCCTAAGTTATGTTTATGTTGATGACTTATGCTAGCCGTCATATTTAGTACATCTTTGTACTAACGCATACTCTTGCCTACATTCTTATCAAAATGTGGGGTCAGACGATATTGACTTCCACCCTCGTGACTAGGATCTTAGTAGGAGAAGTGAAGATTTTCTGAGTCCTCATAGCATCAAGGAGTTGATCACCTTTCCTTTATGTTTTTTCTCTTATGTTTAGAACTTTTGTTTGGGCTGCATCTCTAAGTCTTTTCAAATATTAGATGGTTTGAGAAAATGTTAAAGCCTTTCGCTTCGTTTTATGAATCTTTTATTGTATTGGAAAGTGTTTTAAATTTCTGCACTTTTCTATTATCTTTTGTTATGATATGCTAATGGGATTGTATGAGACTTCTTGGAGTCTTGTACGCCTTGTTGCATCTAGGGGGTACCCCTGGGTCGTGACAAACTTGGTAATCATAGCATAAGGTTTAGAATGATTCTAGGAAGTCTTAAAACCATGTCTAGTAGAGTCTTGTTCATAAGTGTGAAGCGCGCCACATTTATGAATGAGAGGCTACGAGATGCTTAGGAAATTTCAATTCTTCATTCTCTAAGTCGTGTCATAGAGTTTGACTCTATCATGTCTTTCTCCTAATCCGTTCCCGGTGGTTTTTAGGAAATGGCTACTATAAGGGATAATTCTAGAAGGAATGAGGAAGACAATGAGGATAAAAAGGTTCCTCCCCAAGTTGTTCCACAAGCTCCGATTGATCCCTTAGGTGGGAATGTGACTAATGTGGATCTTAGGATGGCTTTTCAAATGACGGCTAAAGACAATAGAGAGGTGGTAGCTCCCGTTAACCCAAATGTAGGTACAGCGGCTTCAAAGATTGAGGAAAATCCTCAAGAGTTCATAGATGAGGTTTATTAGGTGGTATATATTATGTGAGTTACTTTGGCGGAGAAGGATGAATTGACCGCTTAACAACTCAAAGGGGTTGCTTAAATTTTGTTTAATCAATGGAAAGAGGCTCGACCGGTAGGAATGGGTCCCATAGAGTGGGAAATTAAATGTTCAAAAGTGCTTTTCTAGATAGGTTCTTCCCTCTAGAGATGAGAGAGTCTTTGGTGCTTGAGTTCATTAAGCTTAGGCAAGTTAATATGAGTGTTAAGGAATATGCGTTGAGGTTTACTCAACTGTCTAAGTATGCTCCATCTTTAGTGGTCGACTCTACGTCGAGGATTAGTAAGTTTGTGTTGGGAGTGTCCGATTTAGTAGTGAAAGAATGTCGTACCGCTATGCTCATTGTGGACATGGATATTACTCGTCTTAGTACTTATGCTCAACAAATCAAAAAGGTAAAACTAAAAGGGAGAGCTAGGGAGAAAAAGAGGTCTAGAAATGATGATGGTGACTCCTCTCAAAGGTCCGATGGACATGATCGTCCTAAGTATCGACAAAGGTTTTCCGGGCAAGACTCCTCCAATGCTCCTAAGTATAGTGAAGATCGGGTGTCTAACCATAAACAACAAGGAATTAGTAAAGAGTCTCTATGGCCTACTGTTACGACCCAAGGGTACCCCCTAGAAGTAACATGGCGTACTTGACCCCGAAGGGGTCTCATACAAGCCCTTAGCATAACATAAACATAAGTAATAGGAAAATACGAGAAAATTTAAAACTTTTACAGTTGAAGTCATTTTCATAAAAACAAGCAGAAGTATTTCTATACTTTGTCTCAAACCATCTAATGCAACTTTAGAATAAACTCTTGGGACACAGCCCATACAATAGTCTCAACATGAAAATAAAGACAAAGGAAATGGTGGGTTTTGTCCTTGAAGCTATGAGGACTCACCAAAATCTTCAACTCCTTAGCTCCTTAGAAACCTAGCTTCAAGATAGCACACAAGTCTCTAAACCCTACATTTGATTAGAATGTAGGCAAAGTATGCGTTAGTACAAAATGTACCAAGTATGATAGCTAGCACAACAACATAAGAGCATTTCAAAATGGTTAGTCAACATGAGACATAAGTAACAGAGATAATCACATAGTCATAGCATAATATCCAACATAAGCATCATATAATCATAAGTCAACATAAGACATAGATAATTAGCATAGAAGATAAGTCATAGTCTTAATAAGCAAAGTCTCCAACATAAACATCATATAGACATTGTTTGGCTCTTAGTAATATATACCTTAATAGAACCATTTTCAAGTAACCTCAAAAGCATACATGTGCAAAGCAGGAATAGCATCCGATAATACCACCCAAGCCAAGTATCCCTTGTTAGTCATCTTAATCATAGTCTATATACATGGTCAAGTCTTAAGTTTTTCTACCATAAGGTAACCATACTCCTAAATAACCTCAAAGCACACTTGTGCAATGTATGAAAGGCATCCCATACTACCC
The DNA here is from genome assembly GCA_036250505.1 of Solanum acaule. NCBI lineage: Eukaryota > Viridiplantae > Streptophyta > Magnoliopsida > Solanales > Solanaceae > Solanum > Solanum acaule. Next base: position 8,069 of record JAJOOR010037433.1, on the reverse strand, counting down.
TTCACACTAAGCATAACCTTGAAGTCATCATAGTCATATATACCCTACTTTGGTCTCATTATTAGCTTACTCATATAGACAAGGGAACTATCACCTTTAGTCAACCATATAATGTCAAGGAACGCAACTATAGCACAATCCTAACTAACCATACATCATATAAGAGAAAACATATCTTGAGTCACCTTAAGGCAAGCATGTGCCATGCATGAACAAGACCCCATAATCCTACCTATGCTAAGCTAGACAATTCAGGTTCATCATTCATGTTCATCATCTCTTAACATCATAAAGACAAGGGTAATAACATCTTAGTCATGCATGAAGTGGAGAGGTATCTAGGCCTACAATCCAAACTAGTCATGCTCATGTTCACAAATGCAAGGGGGAGTCACCTCAAGGCATTAATGTTTAGTTCATCATGAAAGGAAAGGGGAATCACCTCAAGCCATATATATCATGGAATCATACAAAAAAGGGTAATCACCTCTTGTCACACATGCTAACAAATCATAATAACAAGGAGAGTATCCACAAGTCATACAAGTTACTGAATCATAGGTATTCTCCTCCATTCCATTTTAATGTGATCTAGGTATTCGCCTCCATATCAATTTTAATGTGATATAGGTATTCGCCTCTATATAAATTTTAATTTGTAATGTAGGTATTCGCCTCCATATCAACACATAAGGATCATAGGTAATCGCTTCCATGATCAACATAAAGGCTAATGGGTAATCACCTCTTACCTTGGGAGTCACACATATATAAAAAGGGTAATCACCTCAGACTCCCCACATCATGACATGGGTAATCACCTCGTGTTTAACAAATTAGGAGTAAGGGAATTCACCCCACATTCCTATCATACAAAGGTCATTTAAGGGAATCATCACAAGCCTCATCACACTTCATAGTCCTAGGACTTAGATTCATTTTAGGTGAGAAAACCTTTCAACCTAGAATCATTCTATGTGAGAGAACCTTTCATGTCATAGCATATTCATACATAACTTTCATATCTAGAATTCTACATTAGACATGTAAATCGTCATGACGTAAGTGATTCTATCACTTCACATATTCAAGCATTCATTAGGTAGATTAGGTAGGTAAAGATCTTCCACCATAACTTTATCCCTTTAAGATTCTATTCTAATTTAGATTTTACTCTCAAAACCTTAACACATCTAGATCATCACATTGGATTTACTCTCAAAACCCTAGTGATCAACATTCATGACTACAAGCCTTATACTCAAAGCTTTACTTCTTATTATCACCATTCATACCTAAATTTAAGGTATTCTAATCATAATCTTCATTACTAGGTGATTCTAGTCATAATTGATCATAAAGGTTCAATTTCATCTTTACAAGTCAAGATCAATCATATTCAGTGAAGTCTAGTTCAATTCATGATTATATGTTCCCAACCTTGAACAATTACTACACATGACATTGATTTAAGAAGATGACTTATGAACCATCAATTTCACCTCTAATGGCATAAACCCACAAAATCTCACATTCATCACATAGACTAGGGTTTACCATAGAAATCATATAAATTCACCATAATATCATAACTCAATGTTAATACAATCATAACTAGGTATTATCCACTACATTGGAATCATACCTAAGCCCTACCCATAATGTAGAAGGAAACCCTAGCTAGATTGGGTTTCTGACTTCACAATTGGGGGAAATCCTAGGGGGATCTATAAGTGGAAGAAACCATATATGATTACACTAAAATACCTCAATTCAAAGCCGTAATCAAGCTCTCCTCAATGGAGGAAAATCGTCCCTCTTCTCTTCTCTTCTTCTTCTTCTTCATTTCTAGAGAGAGGATTTTTGTAGAGGATTTGGGGTCTTATATTAATGAGTTTAATGATTTAGTTTAGGGGTCTATTAGGTATTTATAAGTGGTTATATAAATAACTAACCTACCTACCTTAACCCCTAATTAATTACTAACTTAACCCCAATGCCCTAACTAAAAACTAAACTTAAAAATCTTCCAGGACCTATGACTCCACCCACCGACCATGGGTGAGCCTACTGGGCATACTGGAAAGTTGTAGGTGAGGTCTGCAGCAGGAAAATTGCAGGCCATCTCAGGCCTTGACCCACAACCCCAACCTACGGGGCGTGGGTCCACCTACGGCCAGTAGGTGGCAAAGCATAGGTTGCTTATTTTTTGACAGCTTTTAGGGCTATTTTGAGGACCTCATCAAGGACCCCTTGGGTGGTCCTTGTGGGGTCGTACCTTGATGCCCTAACCCTTAAACCCCTATTCTAAGTACTGGAGTCATTTCTATGAGTTTAATCCTCCTACCACACTTTAAAACTCTTTCGAAAAGCTCTAGAACTCTCTTGTTCAACTTACAAGTTTTCGAGGTGTAACACCTACTTGTGCTAGATGTGGAAAGAGACATGAGGGTAGGTGTTTAGCCGATAGAGAGGGTTGCTTTAGTTGTGGTGAAAATGGCCACAAGATGAGAAATTGCCCAAAGATGAAAGCTAAGGGAAGATAGGGTAAGCAAGTTGCTCCTAGTGGTTCGGATGGGAATGCTCCAAAGAAGAATTGGTTCTATTCTCTCCCAGCTAGAGGTGAACAAGAGTGTCCTCCGAATGTTTCTATCGGTTTGTGTTTTATACTTATTTAGATTCTGGTGTTGCTTGTCTTTTATTACTTGATAGACTTGATATGATAAACTTTGATATTGTCTTTAGTATAAATGGGCTGCACTATTTTTATGCTTTATTGATGGTAGAACCCGACTTAGTCATGATGAGTTTTGGGATATGTTGATAGATTTGATGAATTGGGTGTTTAAGTAATGCCTAGATGTGTTGAGTGAGTACACTCCTCTAATGGGTAGTAGTGTAACTCACCATGGTTTAGAATCGTCCTATGTGATGGATGTGAAAGCTTAGTGTTCACTTGAATCGACCTTAGAATTGAAAGAAGCGGTGCTTAGAAAGTCCTATGGGCTTACTCCCAATGGGGAGATGGTGTGCCTAGATATAAAGGTCGTTTAGTGTTCTTAATTTTTATAATTTGGGTTTACTTAAATTTCTCACATTTGAAAGGTGTAATGAGTTTGGGAAGTTTAGTCTCCGTTTGGTAGGCCCATATGAGATCTTGAGATGTGTTGGTAATGGTGCTTATGAGCTAGAGTTGCCTAATGAGTTGGCATATGAGCATCCGGTTTTCCATGTCTCTTAGATTAGAGTGTGTTGGAGATCCAACATATATAGATTCCTTAGAAGAATTGGGAGTTAATGAGAATTTCTTGTTTGAAGAAGTACCGATTGAGAGATTAGACTGGCAAGTTAAGAAATAGAAGAGAAAGGAAGTCGTTTCCATGAAAATGTTAAGGAGTGATATTTTAGTGAGGGTTTTAGTTGAGGATGCTACTTCGGAGGCCGAGGGCCAATAAGATGTCATAATATACTCATCCATTTTCCTTTTATTCTTCCTTTAACTTGAGATGATGAGCTCCTCATGGTTTGTTCTTTGTGTGATGTCATGTGTGTTTTAGATGTTCCATGATTTCCTCATGTTGTGTATGTTCATGAAAAGCTTGTGTTTTTTTAAAGAAAGAGAGTTTGCATGATTTGATTTTCCTCATGTTGTAGTGCATTTAGTATGTGTTTCCTATAGACTTCATGAGATTAGTTGTGAAACATGCCTTATCTTGGAGTTGAGAGATTTCTCCTTGAATATATGTTATAAGGATAGATTGCATTTAGGCTCCATGAGATTTTGTTGAGCATGATTGTAGCTTGGAAATGATAGTTCATCCTTGAACATGAGAAATTTTAGAATTTCATGCATTTTGGGTTGATAGATGTAGTTCCTACCTTTCGTGTGATAGATTGAGCATGTTTAGCATAGAGTTGATGATTTCTCTTTGGTTGCGTGCATTTAGATGTGGTGCATGCATGATGGGTTGCTAGTGTTGAGTCATTTCCTTTAAGAAGTGCCTAGAATGCCATTCGAAGACGAATGTTCCCATGGGGGAGATAATGTAACACCCCATATCAAAATACGGGATAGCATGTTAGGGCTTCAAGGTTCCACCCCACAAGGACCAATTATGGGCCCATGAAGAATCCCCAAGAAAACTGCCTGAGGGAGTGAACCACGGCTAGGACTCATGCCCAGTGGATAAGTCCACGGCTTGTGGTTAGGGGTTCGTGGATCCAAGCCCTTTTTTCCAACTGTTAGAACCCAAACCACGCCCGACCAGGATGGACCGTAGGTTCATCCACAGTCTGTTGGCGGGCTTTCGTTGATAGGCTGTGAGGAAGCTTAGTTAAGGACTTAATGGGACTTTACAAATTTAATTTGACTTAAGTGATGTCATTTTACCCTAGTCTTAACCACCTATATAAGTACTTTAGACCCCTAAATTCATTTATCCTAAGTCACTACTTCAAGACCCCAAAGAAATTATAAGTTCCTCTCCCAAATAATTATCTCTCTAAAAAGTTGAAGAAGAAGAAGAGGATTCAAGCTAGGTCAAGTCAAGTCTGCATTCTTCCAAGAATTGTGGGCTTTGTAATCAAGGTAAGATGGTTTATTCATCCATGGAATCCTTGCATCCATGGAGTCCCCCAGAATTCCATAATTTGAAGAAGAATTCCCCCAACTCTAGTTACAGTTTCTTCGAATGTTGTGTGTTATGATTAATGTTGATCCAATTGAGTGGATTATGATTGTTTATGGTAGAATTGCATGATTATATGATGAATTTACATGTATCCATGCCTAACCCTTGTTTCTAACCTAGAATTGATGAAATTGGGTTTTATGCCATGAAAAGGGAAATTGAAGATTTAGATGTAATCTCCTAGGATTGAGGTTTAGCCTTTATTATGATATATGATTAGAATTTCTTAAGAATGAAGCATAAGATTAAATGTCTTGAGATCTAGGCATATGTGATGATTATGAGAAGTATTGCTTTGAGAGTAAGGCTTGTAGTTATGCATGTTGATTTCTAGGTCTATGAGGGTAAAATCTAATATGATGAACTATGAATGTTAAGGCTTTGAGGGTGAGGCCTATATGATTGATGAATTATAGATAGAGTTATTGTGGATGGATTTACCCACATGGCCTATATTATGAATGTATTACATTATGCATGCCTTATAGTATCAATGTAATTGCTTTAAAAATACTTTGAGAGTAAAGTGTCAATGATTATGATATTGATGTTGTATTTCTTGAAAGAACATTCTCATGAAAATAAACGTTATTGTGAAAGGTTTTCTCACATATAATGATTCTAGGTTGAAAGGTTTTCTCACCTAAAATGAATCGAAGTGTAAAAATGGTCATGGATGGTGATGAGTGCTCACGCATGATCTAATAAGCTTTTATAATGAACTAAGATATTCTTAAAAAAGTATCTCGTAGTGTTCAAAGGCCTCATGTATGAACTATGTTAGCTTGAAGTAATGATATAACATCCATTCATGAATAGCTTGACTTGGTAAGACAAGACCATGAATTGTATCTTGAGATAGTAGAACTCATGGATAGCCTTGGAATGAGCAATCGTACCCTTCCAATGTAGGTTGGACTAGCATAATAGGCTTGTATGATATCTTGACTTGGTGAGGCCACACCACTTCATGATAGCTTGGATTAAGCAATAGTACGCCTTCTTGAGTAGCTTGGACTTGCATGAGAATGTGCTTTCCTTAATAGCTTGGTCAAGCATGATGAGGTGTTTTTCCTTGATAGTCTTGAATCCGTAAATTGTAACTATTCACGAGGGATGATTTGTTTTTGACTAGTAAAGATATACTCTTCCATGATTAGTAAGTGTAACACCCTTCAAAATGAAGTAGGATAAAGTAGAGCCTCACATGCGTTTTATGCATTAATAACTTGTTAAAATAATGAAAAATAGCCTTCTTAGTCGGTTTTAAAGAGTTTGGAAGTCAAACGTCAAGGGACGACCAAGACGTTCGGAAACTAGTCTTTTACGTGTTGGTGTGTTCTAGTATGTTGTTCATGTTTTTATGTGTTGTTTGGTGTCAAAAATCAGTGGGGGTGACCCTAGTGTCTTAATAAAGGTTTTTAGGGTCAAAATGTTCGGATACGACTCCCCGGGGGCCACCCTAAGGGTCCCCGAGGAGGACCCCAACCTTGGCCAAGCAAGCTGCCAAGGCAGCTTGAAGTTGTGCTTGGACGGAGCATGTCCGCGTCACGGACTAGCTCCACCAAGGGACAAAGTTCGGTCCGCGTCACAGACTCTACTGTCTCGGATTTTAATTTATGAAACTTGTGGGAACACCTCCGCGTCGCGAACTTGTTTCCCGACGAAATCTGCGAAAATAAAACTCAAGTTTGACTTGTTTAAAATGTCCAACTAAGTGAAGGGTAGTTTGGGTACTTTGGGGAATTATTATAAATGGTTATTCTACCTATTTTAGGGTATTTTAAGTGGTTAAAACCCCAAAAACCTAGAATTAGACCCCATTCTTCGAATTAACCCTTCCCTCTCAAAAGTAGATTCTCTAAAAAAACTCCATTGAAGACCTTGATGAAGCTCAAGCTAGAAGATGGGTTTTCAACTGATTTCTTCTTTAATTTCATGGGTCTTCAATAATTAAGGTATGGTAACTCTTGATTCTTGAATAACCTATCATTCAAGGAGTTCTATCAAAGATTTTCAAAAAGAGATTCAAAGACCAAAATTCCCAATTTTCAATCTACACATGGGTCCTTTATCAAAAGATTTTCTAAATCATTCTATTGATGAATTGATGTGGAATTAGGGTTTTTAATATAATTTTCAAAGGAATTCTTGAAGAAACCATGATCCCCAAATTCTCAAAAATTGGCCTATGATATGGGTCTTATTGAATATAATTTCTATTGGTGAAATTATGTTTAGATTAGATTGGATTGATATTTTCTATGATTATCTATACTTATTCGTGTTGAATTGTTGGTATATTGATGAGTTGAGAATTATGGCCTTATGGGCAAAGTAATGGGTTGATCCCTTTGTTTATAGAATTGTACTTGGATTATGTTTATGTTATTGAATTACCTTGTTGATTCCTATTGCTATCTATCTCAATTGATTATGAATTGTTGAGGATTGATTCATGGTGATCATGGCTTGGATAATTGGTAAGTTGACCTAACTTCTAGTCTATATTATGGGAATTGATGTTGTGTGGTTTGACCCACTTATGGTGGCGGTGTTTACTTCTTATCTATCTATGCATGTTGAGATCATGGCCTTGAAGGCAATAGATGTGAAGTGAATTTATGATTATGATGCATATGTTTATGAAGTTATGCTATGAATGTTATGTATGAAATCCTCAATTCAAGCATCATGTTTTAAGTGTGTTGATGATGAGGAGTATAATTTGAATGATAATGTTAGGGATAAGGTGTGGTCTACATGATTTATTACTATTGTGCAATGACCCCTACCTATATGACCCCTATATAAATGTGTGATCATATACATGTTAGGAGTACCTATTCAATGTTGAATCTGTCCTTGTCTACTATGATGAAGTGTGGGTGTGTGCTCTAGAATCCCTAAAGTCTTTATATGTGAATAGCTCATGATTTGGGGACATTGTGAATGTTTTGTGATCCCTTGAAGGAAAGTGCACTCAATATCAATGTTGTTTCTATTATGTTACTATGAGGACCAATATGTACACACACTCTACATGTATAGCTATGAGTATGATGTGTTATGGTGTCTATTGAAAGGTTAACTCTTATATGCACCCTTACATCTTATTATGCATGCAAAGTGTATGAAGGTGTTTATGTGAAAGGCTTTCTCACATATGTACACACACACTCATGAATGAATGAATAAGGTTTATGATAATCTAATGAAAGTGAGTCTCTTGAAAGGTTTCCTCAATTGTACTCTAAACTAGACTATGTTATGAATATGATATGACTATGTGAAAGGACATTCTCACATAATGTAGGTTCTATGATGAAAGGTCATTCTCATCTTAGAAACCTTTGAGCTATATGATATGAGGGATTA